>PISX010008766.1:0-79776 GCA_004024625.1 Mellivora capensis | reverse complement strand
CAATAAATGGTGTTGGGAAAATTGGACAGCCACTTGCAGAAAAATGAAATTGGACCATTTCCTTACACCACACACAAAAATAGATTCAAAATGGATGAGGGACCTCAATGTGAGAAAGGAATCCATCAAAATCCTTGAGGAGAACGCAGGCAGCAACCTCTTCGACCTCAACCGCAGCAACATCTTCCTAGGAACATCGCCAAAGGCAATGGAAGCGAGGGCAAAAATGAACTATTGGGATTTCATCAAGATCAAAAGCTTTTGCACAGCATAGGAAACAGTCAACAAAACCAAAAGACAACTGACAGAATGGGAGAAGATATTTGCAAACGACATATCAGATAAAGGGCTAGTGTCCAAAATCTAGAAAGAACTTATCAAACTCAACACCCAAAGAACAAACAACCCAATCAAGAAATGGGCAGAGGACATGAACAGACATTTCTGCAAAGACGACATCCAGATGGCCAACAGACACATGAAAAAGTGCTCCACATCACTCCTCATCAGGGAAATACATATCCAAACTACAATGAGATATCACCTCACACCAGTCAGAATGGCTAAAATTAACAAGTCAGGAAATGACAGATGCTGGCGAGGATGCGGAGAAAGGGGAACCCTCCTACACTGTTGGTGGGAATGCAAGCTGGTGCAACCATTCTGGAAAACAGCGTGGAGGTTCCTCAAAAAGTTGAAAATAGAACTACCCTATAACCCAGCAATTGCACTACTGGATATTTACCCTAAAGATACAAACGTAGCGATCTGAAGGGGCACGTGCACCCGAATGTTTATAGCAGCAATGTCTACAATAGCCAAACTATGGAAAGAGCCTAGATGTCCATCAACAGATGAATGGATAAAGAAGAAGTGGTATATATACACAATGGAATACTATGCAGCCATCAGAAGAAATGAAATCTTGCCATTTGCAACGATGTGGATGGAACTAGAGGGTATCATGCTTAGTGAAATAAGTCAATCGGAGAAAGACAACTATCATATGATCTCCCTGATATGAGGAAGTGAAGATGCAACATGGGAGATTGGGGGGGGGTCGGAAAAGAAGAAAAGAAACAAGATGGGATTGGGAGGGAGACAAACCATAAGTGACTCTTAATCTCACAAAATAAACTGAGGGGTACTGGGGTGAGGGGGGTCGGGAAAAGGGGGTGGGGTAATGGACATTGGGGAGGGTATGTGCAATGGTTAGTGATGTGAAGTGTGTAAACCTGGAGATTCACAGGCATGTAACCCTGGGGATAAAAATATATGTTTATAAAAAATAAAAAAATTAAAAAAAAAGTTTAATTAGCTACTAATTAAATTTTCTTTTGGGGTAGTTTTTAAAATTTTGTTTCATTGACCAATCTAATCAGCTTTCGGGCCAAGTTTTCAAATATGGAAGTCAAACAAAAATTTTCAGGATAGTGGCCTACTGAGGTTTCTTTTTTTAAATAAAAACATGTTTCCTATTATACAAAATGAACATTGTATTCCTGAAAAGTATTCCACTATGGAAAGATGATTTAGAATAAATGATATTCAGAAATTACATAAAAGTTAGTTTCCTAAGTTTTATAGAAAAATGTAAATTAAAAAATATAACATGCATTCAACTCTATTGTTCTTAAATTCAACCAGAGGTCCAAAGGCTGAAGTCTGGAAAACAATCAAATGGGACTGTACTCCAGATAATAACCAAAGATTGTTCATTGATGAAATTTATATGATTATATCTTAATTTTACACTTGATTTCAATCATTTCTTTTAGATTTTTAAATATTTTCCAAAATTCAATATTTGGGCCAACTTCTTATTTTTTTAGTCATTTTCTCATGTAGCATATATATACTTCTTTGCAATCTCCTTTCTGAATGCATGCACTATTATTATTAGTCTGATTGCCATTCTCAAACATTAATTTATTTGAAGTTAACAATGCTTAAGACATCTATTTTCTATTTCACATTTTAAAAGATCAAAGGGAAAATATGACTGGAAATTCATAAACATGACTTTCACAGAACTAAAAAATCCCCAAAGAAACTTTATCTCACCCATGTTAGCCTCTGCCACTCATTAAATGCCTTGATCTTTCCTTATTCCTGAATAGCATTTGCTCCATAGTCTTAACCTGAACTTAATTCCTCTTACAACATTTGAATTATCTTGTCAATAAATTACCACTGATTAATATGGCTAATCCCACTAGTCTGTTTCCTTCACTATTGGGAATTGCCATGGACAATTCAGATAGTTACTTCCTGCTTTAATTGTACTGCTTCTGATCCATAATGATAGACCTAAAAAAATCTCTAAGGTGATTTAGGAAAATGTGACATATTTTCAAGTGAGTGATTTACTAAATATCTGACCGCACAAAATGAGCACAGATGACTCCTAGGAATGACCTAGGGGGCTCTACCCTGTTTATTCTCCAAGTCAATTTACAGTAAGACTACTGTCTCTTTCCACAGGAAATGAACCTTGGTAAATAACTAAATTGGTTGATAGCCAAGGAGTTAATCCTTTAAGCAGGGATTTTATTGAATGAAACTCTTTCTAAAGTGCACTATTATACTTTTCTGCTTATTTATTTGTTTATTATTGAAGTAGAGTTGACACACAATGTTACATTAGTTTCAGGAGTACAACACAGTGATTGGACAGCTCTATATATTATTCTGTGCTCACCACAACTATAGCTATTATCTGTCACTATAGAAGCCTATTACAACACCACTGACTATATTCCCTACGCTTATTCATTCCATAACTAGAAGTCTGTACCTCCCACTCCCCTTCACCCATTTCGCTCACTGTCTATATTCTCCTCTTTTAAACAGATGATGGTGACCATAACTTAAACTTTTTTTGGTGGCTTGGAATGAGGATACTGAGCCTCAGTTTTTTTTTTGACAGAATGATGGGAAACTGCTTTGGAAAAATGGAAAGAGAACTGAATTTGGATTCAGAAGCCCCACCTGACTTTTCTGATTACGATACTTTCTAGCTCCATGATTTTGGACTTATGTCTGTGTTTGAGTTTCTTTCCCTGAAAATTCAGGCCAGTCATATCTCCCTGCTGTGTAAACAAATGAAATGAATTGTGTAAAGCCACCCACCACTACACATTTACAAGATGATGTTGTATTTACATATTTCAAGGTGGTTGTCTCCATTCTGAATTTCCCCCTTGGAGGGAGAACTGTTGACTCTGTCACCTAGAGATGCATTAGAACCCGTGTAACTGTGGGACCTCTGTGTGGTGGTGCTCAGCTGGCTCCACAGCAAGAAGGAACCCATGCTGTGCTCAACACCTGGCTCTGCTTCTCTCCTCTCCTTTTTCATATTCCCCAAACCATTCTCATCAGAGCTGTCAGCAGTCTTCAACTTGCTCCCATCAGTCAAGATATCATCCATTATTTCTCCATCACTAACCCCATGACACCTGAGACAACTTTCCTTTATACATTGATAGCTTTTAGGTGTGAAAGATGAGTGATCATTTCTATATCAAGACTGGAAGAGTGTGTCAAGAACTCACTCCAAATGGTGTCAGTCCTTCATTACCCAGAGCAGATGATCTTACAGACACATGAGCGGTTTTTCTTGAAGCTTCTCTGAAATGCCAACATCAAGTGGAATTCTAGACATGCTTAATTTAAAAGTCTACATCTAAAGTAATAATACATTCGAAATTCAGTGAGTGTGACAGATCAACATGCTCCTGGAATTCCTGTTATGATGATACTTTGTAGCATGAATAGGGCTCTGGTTGGTGGATAGACTCAGGGAAGACAGTGATAGCAGGAAATGTCCACCTAGTCAGTAACTGTCATCTGAGGAGGCCTGGGGAGGGCACAAATCTTGTATTCCCTTTCTAAGAATGCAGACAGGACATGGATTTCATTTGTAGGGGATCACAGAAGGCCTCCTATGAGGAACTCTAAGTGGACAGGTTAGGGTAACCACTTGCAATTCTCACTGAAACCTTGAGCTCTGGAAATTTCTTTCATAGAAAAAGAAAAAAAAAATGGTGAGAGAACCAGCCAGAAAATGTCTTGGTGCATCCCTATATTTCTATAGAACATGAACATTACATCATCTTTGAATATTCTGGGATTAGGACATGTTGAATGTGCAAATGTTATCCTGCATGAGACCCAAAAATGTTACAACATAGAAGACTATGCAGTCTCTATTTTTCCTACATCCTGGAGAACTTGATTCACTTGCAGATAGACTTTGGCAAAAACCCTACCAAAGTGGACTAGTTCTATCAGAAGTTAGACTTCGTTAAAAAATAAATTCTCTGGAAAAATTCACAGGATTTTTTGTAGTCACAGTCACACTCATTTTCTTCAATGCTCTGTGTGAACTTGAAATGCCCAAACCCTCCTCCTCCAAGTTAATATGCTCAAATTTGCCATAATAAATCTTTGTCCTTTTAAGAAGCAAACAACCAGAAATTAGAAACTTTCTTGAGATCCACTCACAGAGAACACAGTCTGCGTCATCAGTTCTTAAAGGAAGGTACTTAAGAATCTCCTAGAAAGTTTGTGGAAATGTCCAGGGGCCCCATTCTTAGAGCTTGTCAAGTGGTGGGTCTGGGGTGGCACCATGTATCTGAATTTCTAGAAAGTGCTCTCATCACAGTCTGGATTTTACTATTCTATGAGCTTCAGTGTTGGGAGCAGCAACTTGAATGACTGCATCAAACATGAATGACTCAGGATCAGCAAGGCACAGCTATTCCAAAGCCAGGCCTTGTAAGGGCAGTATGTGCTAAAAATTAACCGACTTTGCAACAGTTTCATGCCTGCATCTGTTTCTAGTGAAGATTCCCATTTTGTCTTAAAGCATCAGTCTTCTAATTTTCAGTGTAGCAGCTGGAATCTATGCAATTAGATAGTTCTAATGAGAGGTCTAATTCTCTCTGCTTCTCCAAGTATATCTATTGTAGAAACCACTGCACTACACAGAGTACCAACATTAGTCCCGAGATTCCCAGCCCAAGGCAAGCTGTCTCCACAAGAAGCATCTAGAAATGTGTGTGTGTAGAGGGGTGTGTGTGGTATGTTTCCGATTTTAGTGACTGAGAATACCATTGTGGTGCTAAGCATCCTTCAACGCTTAGGAGAGGAGCCAGGCTCTGATCAGGGGAGTGACTTAACAGGCCCACCAAATAGAGCAGTTCCATCCAAAATGCCAACATATCTCCCATTAAGAAACTCTGCTACGTTACCAAGTTGTTATCTCTCCCAAGAGCTCTGTGGCCCTTATGCATTCACCCTCATTCAGTCTTTCTTTCAACAAACAATTATTAAGCACTTACAAAGTGGCAGGACCTTTGCTAAGTGCATAGGATACAGAAGAAAAAAAGGATGCAGTCCTCGCCCTCAAGACGCTCCCATGGTGGAAGAAAACCAATTTATTTCAACACAGTGGGATGAGGGCTGAGACAGAGAGGAGCAGGGGATGATGGGAGCACATAGGAGGACCAGGCACTTGCTGAGGTCTTAGCAGACAAGGTGATGCTGGACCAAGAGAGGCAGAAGAACTGGGAGCCAGGGGCCAGGGAGGGGGTGATAATAGGAGGAGGAAGAGCAAAGGCTTTCCAAAGAAAGAAAGCAACACCCAAACAAAACTGAGGCAACTGGAAACATCTCACTCTGATGAGGCGCAAGGAAGGTATGGGAAGATTAAAGGACGGGAGCTGGCTTTGGAGAGAAGGCATTGAACTTCTTTTTAGATATTCTGGGGTTGGAGGAACAGAGGGCGAACTGTGGAAGTGCCCTTCAGATAACTGGGTAGATGGCTCTGACATTTGGGGAAAGATATGGGGTGAAAATACAGATGGGAGAGTTAGTCATCATGTAGACTGACACTGTTGAAACTGAAGAGCTCTTAAGAAAAAGCAAGCTTGAGAAGAGGGGTTTTAGAGTGGAAGAAGAAGTTGACAAAGCAATGGAGAAAGTAGTTGAAGGGATTGTGAAGGACAGTTGAAGGGACTGTGATGTATCTTAAGCCAAGAGAAGAGAAAAGAGGAAACCTGTGGTCAACAATGTCAAGTGCAACTGAGAGGCCGAGGGTAATGCCTAGGAAGAGTCCACTGGACTGAGCCACCAGGAACCCAGAGAGTGGGACATGGCCACTCTCTGAAGAAGGAGTGGCCACCTCTGAAAGGTGGATATGACCTAGGAAAGGAAAGAAAGGAGGGGAGGAGGGGAAAAGAGGCATAAAGAGGTGTGTTTATCTACTCGTTTAAAGATGAGAGAAACTTGAGATATTTATATACTAATGGGAAGGAGCCATCAGATTTAAAGGAAGGAGTAAAACGATTAGGCAAATTCCCTGAGAACCTAGAAGCTTGGAATGCCAGGCACAGGAGGGAGGAGGGCAGCAGAGTAGTGAAGGCAGTTGCCTTTATGGATTTGCTGTAAGGTAGCTAAGGATCTCCTCCTACAATGCCTGGTTTCCTTACCCTCAGTCACATATTTGTAATTTCAGACAATTCACATTTAAAAAAATCAACAGCGTGAGCAGTGCATGTATAGATGTATATACCTGCAGCACTTATTACCCAACAAATATTTTTGTAGGCCTAGTATGTGCCTGTTTCTATCTTTTGTGCTAAGAACATTTACAAAATAACTGCTCTTCCGGTGGAGGGAGATAAGCAATTAATGAAACAGTAAGTGATCTCTCAGAGGGTAAGGAATGCTAAGGGAGAGAACAAATCAAGGAAGACAGAGAAGGAGAGCTAGTGTTGGGGGTGGGAGGAATGCAATTTTATGCAGTGCAGTCAGGGAAGGCCTCTTGGAGAAGGTGATACATGAAGCGAACCAAGCGGGAAGGTAAACTTTTTGAGGGTGAGGGAAAAGCTCTCCAAACAGGGGGAACAGCATGTGCAAAAGCCCAGAGCCTGTGAAGCTCCAGGAGCAGCAAGGAGCCCCAGGTGGCTGAGGCCGAGGGGCAGGAAGCCAGCAGGAGGTGGTAGGGACAGAACGGGACAGGACAGATGGAAAGGAGTGAGCTGACCCATGTGAGGTCTTTGACCTATCCTCTGCAGTGGGGGGAGGTGGCAGGGGTGGTGCTGGGCTGAGCAGAGCAATGACTTGAATCTATGCCCCATGAATCCCTGAGGCTACCCAGTTGAGGACTGAGGGGAAGAGACAAAGGCAGGAATTGGTATGACAGTGGCTTAGGCTGGATCCCCAGTCCCAGGTCCCGGGGACAGTCTGGAGGAGCAGCTGAAGGGCAGTGATGAGGGTCTGATTCCATTTGCAGTAAGATACTGTTCTAAGTGCTTAACATGAATTAACTGCTTTACGTCTCCCAAGAACTCTGTGAGATACATACCACTACTAACTAAACTTCAACAATTGAAAGGATACCCTGACCATGTAGCCACTCTGACTCATATAATGGACAATCAATTAAACTATTTTTGAAATGCAAGAGAGGTATGAGGTTAAACACAGAACAAAACCTTTTTTGGATAAAAAAAATTGAAATTTAGTTTACAGGTGTGACCAGTATGAACTAAAACTATAGTACATTTTAAAAATGAAATAATATGTATTTGATTTAATGAACATCCATTTGTTACTTTTTGTGGGACTTAATTAACCAGAACATGTAGTGAGAATATTACATTATTAATAGGAAGAGACAAATAATTTCAAGTGTCTAATTTTGATACCAGAAGGATATTTCGGGGGTTCTATAGGAAAGTCCCAAAATAGCAACACCACTTTAAGAGAGGAAGCTCTCTTCACTTGTTAAGCTTGGGTAGCAAATGGCCTTAGTATTTTAATTCTTCCAGAAATACATGACAGCTGGTATCCAAGGCCACCTATAGCCATGAGAGAATATTTTATATGTTCTTTTAAATAAGCAATGTAAAGAAGAGTGGGGTTTTTTGGTACTATTCAGTGAATTCTAATCTCATTATTTTAAATTTATTGACCATACTTTTAATTTGGAATTATAATAAAATAATCTTATTAGTGATATCATTCATCTTTAACTGACTTTTCAAATTAATCAGCCAACTATTGACCAAGTACCCATTCACTTGGAGGATTCCTTCTGTACCTTATTCAGGCAGCCGGTTCACTGAATTTCTTCTGTGGTCTTATCAGAGGATTACTTTCAAGTTCCTGTGTGGGAACAGTGAGCCAATTTCAGATGGTCACCAAAAGGGGGGAAAATGTGTATAACTTATTATTTGCGTCTACTGTAATGAAATGATAGAGGCACTCCTTAGGAGAACTGGGATTTATTGCTATAAAATAGCTCCAAATGAGTCATTGTCCCCTGATTTCATACCCTCAGATACCACCCTCAAATATTATCAATTTCTTGGACTGAAAAAATACGGCAAAAGCAATGCTGTGCAAGAAGCAGGCCTTGGCCTTAAGAAGCCTCACACTTCTGGTTTTTGTTCTCTTGCTGCTACAAGATGCCATGCAAGGAAGCCTGAGCCAGCCTCCTCATGGACTGCAGGCCGTGTAAAGAGAGAGACTTTGGAAAATAAAGACCACTTTGATGAAGGAGAGGCCAAACCCACACCTGTTTGTTCCAGCCATCATGATGGCGCCAAACATAAGTAAGTCCATCTTGGATGCTCCAGACCCAGCTGTAACAGCAGCTGCCTGCAAACACAGGAGTCTGACCAGCTGATGCCACGCAGAGCAGAGACGGCTGCCCAGCTGAACCCAGCCTGTTTGCAGAACTTTGGACAAATAAGTGCTTGTTGTTATTTTAGGCCACTACATTTGGAGGGTAGTTTGTTACACAGTAATAGGCGACTGACACAAAACCAAATGGTCACAAAACTTTGGAAGCCTCTGGCAGATGTCCCAGTGGTTCTCTGGTGTCTGGAAATAAATACTCAACAAGCTTTAAGGCACCAGCAATAGTAAAAATGAGAAAGCTCATTTTTCTCATACATACTATTATACAAATAATACATACAAAAAAAAAAGAAAAGAAAAAGAAAAAAGAAAAGCTAGCACTCATGCTTGCTGAAGCTTTAAGAAAAGGGTTCTGACATTTTTCTTTGATTCAAGGTTTAAATTAAATCTATAACCTTAGAAGCAGCATTTTCCAGGGACGATTTTGCTCATAGTGCAGAAATAAAATATGCTATGCTAAAAACAGAAAGGGCAATAGGAATTCTATGGCGTTTTAAAAATAAAATAAAAAGTTGAAGCAGAACAGTCTGGTAGTCTATGAATACCAATTTAATACTGCACTAATTTGAAAAATATAAACCAGACAAAACAGACTGATTATTATAGATGTTTATAGCCCTGATGACTAATGTAACCATGGTCTTTGGAATCAGTGTGTTCACTGCAGCAGTAACAGACTGTTGTTAGAATGATTTCCAATTCTATCCCCTTATCCCTGCATTTCCCAATTATTCTCCTCCCTGCTGAGTGCAAAGGTGGAGAACATTAGAAACACGGCACTTAGAGCTGGAACAAGACAAACGGGAGAGGAGGAATCTCTCCCTCAGGAAATGCTGCAATATCGAAGTAAAAACAATCTTCCAATCACTTGTGTAAATAGCCATGAAAATGATGAATTGTCCTTGCATTTTCTCCTTTCTCCCCAGTACATATTTAAAAAATGACAATTTGTTTCAAAAATGACCAATATCATTTGAATATTTGCAACAGGGGCTACACACACATGATAATATTTTTAAAGGAGAAAGTGTTTTCAACCTGGTACAAGAAGATAAAAAAATTACTATGTGGTATAGTTGTAGCTTTGTTATTTTTTTTCATTTCTCAAGAGACAGGTTTCTTGCAGAAGCACAGTTGATAAAACATGATTTATTTTTATAATTTCACCAGAGAAAAGTTGAAAGTACCTAACCAGCTTCAATAATCCTGTAAAATTAACTGCTAGTGATTTTGTTTATTTTATACCTTATTCTGAGCTTTGCTTTAATGACTGCCTTATTTTTCTGTTTGAACCAGATAGAAAAATAAATTCTCAGAAAGTGAAGAAATTACTGAAACATTTTTTTCATTCTGTAGTTTTCCTATAAACTTTGTGCCCTTTATTTTCACTCGAGAATACCACTAAAACTACTAAGTTAATTAATTGTTAAAGTCAGCATTACCTCATCTGTGTTAGCTTAAAATGACATCCTCTAGGGGCACCTGGGTGGCTCAGTGGGAGTGGGGTTAAGCCCCTGTCTTCAGCTCAGGTCATGATCCCAGGGTCCTGGGATTGAGCCCTGCATCGGGCTCTCTGCTCAGTGGGGAGCCTGCTTCCTCCTCTCTCTCTGCCTGCTGCTCTGCTTACTTGTGATCTCTGTCTGTCAAATAAATAAATAAAATCTTTTAAAAAATGACATCCTCTAATAGCTAAAGTAATAAGATGTTCATCACAGAATATTTGGCAAATAAGAAAATCTTTAAAAAAGATAAAAGCTGAGAATAATCACATGACCCAGAGATAATCATTGTAAATTTTGGTAAATTATTTCCTGGTGAAGGAATATGAATGTTTAATAAATCACAAACATATCTTCTACTCCTCAATAAAACATGAAACTTTGGTCTGATTTTCCCTTCGAAATTTATATTTCTTGTGATCTTTGATAAAGTTGTTGATGAACACTGTTTAAATTATTTGCCAGGCTGAATATTAATCAAGTGATGAACAATACTGTGGTGCAGAATAAGGTAGAAAAGGATAATTCTCTACATAGTCATGAAACCATGACACAACGAAGCCGTAGAACACTTTCATCACTCTATAAATTCCTTGGTGCCCTTTTGTAGCCAATCACCTCTGCTCATCCCTGGCAACAAACAACAATTGATCTGCTCTTACTATAGTTTTGCCTTTTCTAGAGTTTCATGTAAAGGGAATCCCTATAGTATATGATCTTTTGTGTGCCTGGCTTCTTTGACTTAATGCAATGGTTTTGAGATTCATTTATATTGCTGCATGTAACAATACAAAAATACAGTGTTATTTTATATTACTAAGTAGTAGTCCGTTATATGGTTATGCAATAATTTGTTTATTCACCAGTTGATGGACATTTAGGTTATTACCAGTTTGGGGCCATTATGTTTTAAAGCCACTATGAACACTTGAATAAAAATATTTGGGTGAGCATGTGTTTTCATTCTCTTGGGTAAATAAATACTTAAGTGTGGGATTTCCTGGTCTGAAGATTGGTTATATATATGTTTGACTTGATAAAAAACTGCCAAAGTATTTTCCAAACTGATGCATACCATTTACATTCTCATCAAGAACTAATGAGGTACTGTATGGTGACTAACATAATATAATAAAAAATGTATTTGTTAGGATTATTTCTTCAAGTTTTAGCCATTCTGGTAGGTGTATAGTGTTATATCATTGGGGATTTAATTTGCATTTTCCTAATGACTAATGATGTTGAGAATCCTTTGTGTACTTATCGGCCATTAATATATTTTCTTCAGTTAATTTTTAAAATTATGTGAAGTAAAGATTAAGATGTATTGTTTTCATATGGATATCTAACTGTACCAGTACTACCAGTCAAAAAGATTTACTTTTCCCCTATGCAATTACTTTAGAACTTCATCAAAAATGATTGGCCCTATACATTTGGATCTATTTATGTACTCTATGTTCTGTTCCACTAATCAATATGCCCATGATTAAATCAATACCACACTATCTTGATTAATGTGCATTCATAAGAATTCTTTAAATTAGGTAGTATAATTCTTGTTTTTCCAAGTGGTCTCGTCAATTTTGGGCTCTTTGCATTTCTGTATAGATTTTACACTCACCTTATAAATTTCTTCAGAAAAACCTGCTGAGATTTTGACTGCAACTGCATTAAATGTATAATTTAATTTGGGAGTTTTTGACATCTAAATAGAGTCCTCTAATCAATGAACATGGTATATTATTCCATTTCTTTAGGTTTAATTTAATTTTTCTCTGCAATGTTTTATAGTTTTCAGTGTTCAAGTCTTGAATATAATTTGTTAATGTTGCCGTGATTTTTTTTGGTACTGTATTGTAATGGTTATTCTTTAATTGTAACTCCCAATTATTGATTGCAAATAAAGAAATATTGATTTTTGTATATTGATCTTGTGTTCCATCGCCTTGATAGACTCACTTACTGGTTCTAGTAGCTTTGTTTATAGATTTCTTAAGATTTTGTAAATACACAATCATCTTTTCTGCCTTTCTAAGACATAAGCATGTCGATTTTTTTCTTGCCTAAGTGCACTGGCTAGGAACTCCCATAGAACGTCTACAATGTTGAGGTTTGTAATCCAGGAATTCTACCTCCTCCAAGGGCATGTTCATTGTCAAGAGAAACAAACAAACAAAAACCACTCCATATACTAGAAGAGACAAGTGAAATAAACAGTGTTCTGAAAAGCACAAACGCATATCATGTACTTATTTGAGGATAGCAAAGACTGTTTCATTGTTCCAAACTGAGCTTTCAAGAAATTACCACAGAAGTAATGTACCTAGGCACTGTGGTATTATACTTCAATTCTGAGCTAAAAACAATAAAAACAAAGAGTGATAATTAGGAATTTGTCACTTTACCTCATGTTTTTATCACAGATTTATGAACTTATATTTGAAATCATGCATTATCTCTATCTAAACCAAGTCTTCTAAAAATAAGTGAACTATTTAAATTATTAAACATGACTATACACAAAACTATAGAGGGGACAAGAGGACACATCTGAACATTATACTTTCATATGAACAAAATGTTGTTAGCATGTAAACATAGGGTTTATATGTACCAGAGACATACCCAGAGCCTGGGTAGGGCTCTGTCATCTTACGTAAGGCATGTCTAGGAGCACAGCAGGGCCCAGTTATAGACCCGAGTGCACATCCAACAACCAGGGAAACACAGACCTTGAAATAATGAGGCCAGCCTGGCTTTCCTAACTCAGGGCGCAGTGAGCAGAAGATATAAGGACATTGGCTTGACACTACAGCAAGGCGAGGCCCCATAGGGAGTAATTAATAACTTGCCTTGTTGGGAGGTGCCTGGCATGAGGCAAACCCTTTCTTCTTTTCATGTTTATCCATCTAAAAAGGGCAGGCTTTTTAATCATGGAGATTTGAGGAAATAGCCTCACTTTAGCCATGCGAGCACAACAGAACAAAGGATTAAATGGTTTCTATAACACGAAATAGGCTAAAATTACATCCTCCCCCTGCAAACTAAAATATTAGCTATAACATGCAGTATATCTTTACTCTTTGCTTTTCTTCACCTTTATTATTTCCTCCATTCTAGTTGATTTTTAGTATTAGAATCAATTCAGTTGGTGACTGTTAATGAGGACTCTCTTCCATCTCCATGTTTTTCCTTTTGTTTGCACAAATTGCGGAGGTGCCATGTTTGGAAAAAAACACATTCCAGACCTAAAGGCTGTGCAGGGAGATCTGTACAGTTCCTCAAGCACATGATCATGCTGGGTAGTAAATCTGGGCATGGCTGAGATAGTTGTCACATGCCTGGCCTGGACAACATGGGAAGGGTACAGTTCTAAGTAATAAGGGAAGGACAGGAAAAAGTAAAAGTATGTGTGAGCCCTCATCGAACCATTAAAAGGGGGACATTCCTGAACTGAAATGGCTTGACCTAATTAACTTCAAGCATTCCTGTCACCTGAGTAATGGGTATAGACATTACACATGAAGCGGGACCTGCAAGATTCCAAGCATGGTGTCAGCTGCTGGGACAGTCAGCATCCCTACCCCCAACAAGCTTACAGGAGGGCAGAAAACATGGGCAAACACAAAATGATGTGTAAGAGTGGTGACTAGGATCTCATGGGAATAGAAGGGAGGGCATCAAACCTAGATGTGGAGTCCAGGAAGGTCTTTCAGGAGGAAGCAACAGCTAAGTTGCAACTCTACAGAAATGAGTGTCTAGAGGAGGAGCAACACCTGCAGAGAAAGAAACCTCTGAGTAGAGAATCCAGAGAGACTTTGGGCCTTAAGAGCAGAAGAGGGTCACTGGAAGGTCACTGAGACAGGTGAGTGAGATGAGTTGCACATCATTTTAGAAAGACAGCTCTGACTGCGGGGTGGAAACAGCGGCGGGGGTAAGACTGCAAGTCATATCAAGGTTTATTTCAGTGACCTCGAGAATGGGATGTACAGAACTACATTCTGCCATACAGAATTACCACAACCTAGTAGCTTAAAACAATACATTTATTATCTTAGAGTTCTGGAGATCTGAAGTTCAAAATGGGCTACCATCCAGGAATCATAAGGGCCATGTGCCTTGCTGCAGGCTTAAGGGAAGAAGCTGTTTCCTCATTTTTTTTCCAGCCTCTAGCAGCTGACATATTCCTCCTCTCATGGCCACCTTTCACCATCTTGAAATACAGCAATGGCCGGTCAATTCTCCCTCATAATGTCAACTCTCTGGTTCTGAATCTTCTGTCTCCCTCTTTCCCATTTAAGGATGCTGCCATGACATTGGGCCTGCCTGAAAAATCAAGGCCAATCTCCTGAAGATCAGCCAAGTAGAATCCTTAATCCCATCTTTTAAACTTAATTGCTCTCTGACTTGGAAGATAAGGTATTCAGATTGGGGATAAGGGAGCTGGCATCCTTGGGCGTCATTCCCCTCCTCTTACAGCGGCTACTGCAAGAAGTGAAGGGATTCAGGAGAAGCTCGGGAAGCAGAAGCAAAAACACTCCATGATTTGTGAATCCCTGGAGAACAGCTGTGTGCTCAGTCAGTTCAGTTTGTGCTTCTCTCTGTTATCCATTTATAGCGCTTGCATTATTTGGGGGAAAACACCTAGAGGGAAAAAGGCGGCTGACAAAACCAAATCATTACAATATGGAAAATACAGAAAAAGAGATCAGAACAGA
Organism: Mellivora capensis; assembly: GCA_004024625.1. NCBI lineage: Eukaryota > Metazoa > Chordata > Mammalia > Carnivora > Mustelidae > Mellivora > Mellivora capensis. The sequence continues at coordinate 64,844 of PISX010008766.1, read as the reverse complement.
AGTGGCTCAAGGAAAAATCTGAGTAAATGACCAAGATTAAACTCTAGAAATAGTTCCGAGATCTACAACACACCAACAAAGGAGGGATTTCTATGCTCTACTCATAGCCGCAATGATTTCACTCTGGAAAATTCTGAGGGAACCATCATCACTCACCTTTGATAGCTCTTTAGAAAAATCTTAGTAGCTGCCCATAAAACATGTAGTTTTAAGCAGTATAACTTCCTGGTGATATTTCCAATATAAATTACCACATTTCCTCAATTCTAAAAGGCACATTTCCCAACATTAAGTTTCTGAAATCAGGATGGATGTGGACACTTAATTTAGTGTTTCTTCTCCTTTTTCCCCCTCTCAAAAGCTGTTTTCAACAGATGAAGTCTTTACAATCAGGGGGTATGTGGTAATTGCATACTATCCTTCTAAATAACAATTTGTTCTTCTACACTGGGTGATTGGTTATATAAGAGTTTCTGCCAACACTGAATGTAATTATTTTATGGTAACTGATCTAAAGATATCAAGTTCCATCCTTAAAACCTGTGAATATTACCTGATGTGGCAAAATATTTGCAGATGTCATTAAGGTAAAGTTCTTGAGACAGGGATATCACCCTGGATTATCAGGGTGGGCCCTAAATGCAATCCCATGGACAGGCTTCCCCCACCATCTGAAAGTAGAGGGTTCCTATTAAACCTTTTGTAAACCAAAATGACAAAATTGCCATTGATTTATATGGAAATATTTTTTAGCATTCCCAGACCCAAAAAATAACCTCTCTTAGGTTTTTCTGATATCATAGGATACATCTTGCAAACAAAGGCACAAAATAAGTCAAGATAAAGCCCAGATGCTCACAGACACAGTTCAAAGCTACAACAGCTTGACTCGGTGATGCTCCCAGGGAGGAGCCTGACAGGACCACTCTTGGGGCTCAGGGTACACACTGCCTTTGTATAAAGACTCTGTGGCAAAACAAACACCAAACGCTATCTCCTCTTTTTGCCTTTTTTTTCATAAAAGCAAAAATTCTCTTCAGATTTCTTTCACTTAGTGAAAAGAGGTACCAATGTAGGTCTTTCATAAAAGTGAAGTCGAGTAATGTGAATGTTTGAAAACCAGGGACACCTGTCTCTTTGGAAGGGGAAGGGTTGATGTGCAGAGAGGGGAAGGTCATGTGATAACAAAGCAGAGACAGATTTGAAGATGCTGACCTTAAAGACAGGAGGGAAGCAGCCCCGAGCCAAGGAATGCCAGCAGCCACCAGAGCTGACAGGGCCATTCACAGACTCTCTCTTCCTGAGCCTCCAAAGGAGGTATGGTCCTGCCCACACCATGATGATTCTGAACTTCTGGCTATAGAACTATGACGGAATAAATATCTGTTGTTTTCAGTCACCATGTTTCCAGTAACTTGTTACAGCAACCATGTTTTTCTGACAGGACTTATCGGCAAGGCCAGCTCCTTCAGGAGATTCCTAACTCTATTTCATGCCAATAAAACAATTCCATGGGGGCCTAGGAAAATACTAGAACTCTTTGTTCAATCTTCAATCTTCATGAAGGAAACTGTACTTTTTTTTCCTGACAGCTTCAGTAATTAGAGTGAACTTCTTAGAAAGTTGTCTTTCTAGCAAATCCCATGCTGCTACCCATAATTTAACGTAGTGGAACAGGAATATGGACCACCCTCAACTCTAGGTGCTGGCTCTGCTTTATATAACCAGGTTAAAAACCCATTTTCTCCATCCACAGTGATTGTCCTACTAAGACAAACTGTTAATAAGCCCATGACAATACCTTCACCACAGGTGTTGTTACAGACTCTGACCAGACCAATGAGCTGTGAGATGCTTGAGGAAGATAGCTCTTCGCCCTTCCGGGAGAGAAGTTAGAAGATAGGCCTTTTCTCACTGGATATGAACAAGGAGGAAGCAGAATAGAGTCAAAGATATGATGGATTCTGGATGATGACGTTGATATATCAAATTCTTTATCGAGCATCTATTTTGACTAAAATTTGTTTTATGCACTTTATACAATGAATTTATTTAATCCTGTGAGACATAACATATCCATAACAATCCTGTGAGACCAGTTACCAATCTTGAATCTTGTTTTTTTTTTTTTTTAAAGATTTTATTTCTTTATTTGAGAGAGAGGCAGTGAGAGAGCATGAGCGAGGAGAAGGTCAGAGGGAGAAGCAGACTCCCCGTGGAGCTGGGAGCCCGATGCAGGACTCGATCCCGGGTCTCCGGGATCATGACCTGAGCCGAAGGCAGTCATCCAACCAACTGAGCCACCCAGACGTCCCTTGAATCTTGTTTTATAAATCAACAAATTCCTTCTATTATTTGAGTCAGTTTGAGTTTATCACTTATAATCACATGTATTCACATAGATACAGCTAAGAGCTATGGGGTGGGGGTGTACATACCACCACCTAAAACTACCAAACACTAAAAATCACACATTAGCATGAGTAGAAATCTCCCTGATTTTCCAACCAGTCTCCAACTTGAAACCATCCCAACTTTCTGTTTCCTCCTAGTTTGTCAAAATTACCTTGTTGGTAAAAGCTACATAACTGAACAGCCTCACAACACTCCATAATCCCATGTTTTTTCACTGCGTTTTAAATACCAGCATCGCTTAGCTCTTCCTTCACTTGTGACTTATCACCTATCATTTGAACTCTCCAATGCAATAATTCCAAATGTGTATTGCTTTCCTCTTGGGCCCTAATCCACTTCATCTTCCTGCTCTCACGAAGATCTTGCTTATCCTATCATTGCGAAGTGAACATCCTCAACTTTGCCACCCATCCTCCTTTCTCACTCTGCCATGGATTACACCTGGATTTAGTTGCACCAAGCTCTCAGGTCAAGCTTAGTTCCCATGGTTGTCTATTTGCCCAATCTCCAGACATCCTGCTGGGACTGTGCACTTAACAAGGGAACACTGAACTCATTTGTGCCCTCTTCCCCTCATCAAAATCTTGCTTTTCTCCATATTATTATGCTAATTAGAACATGAAGAAAAATGGAAATAAGGTAAGTGGAGATAGGAAGCAGCTAAATCAGAATTTTCTGACTTGCAACTCTCAGAAAGATATGGATATTGTACTGATTTCTTCAACTACATTAGGAAGGGCTTTGTGGACAAGGACGCTGACAGAGCCAAGTCAGCTCCCTCAGTGACATCTCACAATAATGGAAAACTATAATGGGTAGACCTAGAGGCCTATAATCTTGTACATGCATAGAAACACTCCTGGGGGGGGGCGGAGAAACACTCCTGAGCATGATCTAGAAAACACCCTAGCTGTGCTAAGTAAGTAATAAAAGGTTGGCAACAGCTTTTTATTGACAGTGTCAAGAAGCAAGAGCTCAAGCACCATATATTTTTACAGTCCCCTAGCTTGGGAATCTCCCTTATATTCTTCCCTCTCCCTAAGCCCTAAAAGTGGTTATCTTCCCTGGAATCATCATTCAAACAATCTTCTCCTCTGCATCCTACTGGACAGGGTAGTCTCAACAGCCCTGTACTAGATGGTAGTACCCTCCCCCTTCTCCATCTGATGAAATCCTGCTCATTTTCCAAAGCCCCATACAAGCATTCTTTCCTCTGTGAATACTACAATGACCTCTCTTTTCTACTTGTCCTACCAGGTACTATTGCTCATCCTGGCTCAGACCCAGTGCCCATATTCCCAATATATCTTTGCATGAATAGTCATGGATTGGCAGATGACAATTATTTAACTCTGTGCTCTCTAGCGGGTCAGGCAGGGGGTGAGGGAAAAGAGGGGAAGAACCGAGACATGATAAGTTCTTCATCCTTATACTTTCTGCTCCCCAAACTGCTGTTGACCTATTTGGTTGAGCCAAATTTCCTGAATACACAAATATAGGCATATTGCTGTAAAGGCGTGATTCCCAGGAAACACAGCAAGTATAGACGTTGAGATTGTTGTGCTGCATAATTCCAAAATGCAATGCACTCTGGCTGGGGGTGGGGGGGGAACGTTGTGAATGGAGAAAGGCAGAGGCGTTACACACTCCTGCTCAAAGAAACTACACAAGTCATGTGACAGCCCTACTGTCATCCCTTCCAGCCAGTCCTGAAATGGCCTATGGGGAAAGTGCCAGACAGAGTTGTAAATTGGCTCCTCTCTGCTACAGCAGAGTGTCTCAGACCAGGAGTGCACTGGGCTGAGACACACACATGGAAAGGACACCAAGATGATTACTTTTCTAAGGGATATAAAATACCTAAATGGTGTAATACAGGACTATTTCAGTATCACTAAACTCCGCACTGCATTAGAATCTGTCACCCATATAGAAATAGATGGTTCTGAACTTACCACCCTCATATTTCCCAACTACCAAATGTATAAAAATGGTTCTGCAGACTTGTGTGGACAAAATTTTGCAAGCGACAGCAGATTGTATTGTTTGTCGACTGTTGACAAATTTTGCTTGGAAGGTTGAATATTGTTTCTTTTTATTATTACTTCCCATGTGCCAGGCACTGCGCCCAGCACTTGTATAAAGGCAGGTGAGGAAAGGGAGGTTTCTCTCAAAGTGGTTAAATGTCTTATTCAAGGGACGCCTGGGTGGCTCAGTTGGTTGGACGACTGCCTTTGGCTCAGGTCATGATCCCAGAGACCGGGGATCGAGTCCCGCATCAGGCTCCCAGCTCCACGGGGAGTCTGCTTCTCCCTCTGACCTTCTCCTCGCTCATGCTCTCTCACTGCCTCTCTCTCAAATAAATAAATAAAATCTTCAAAAAAAAATGTCTTATTCAAGGTCATCATCCAGCAAATGAGAGACAGAACTTGAACTTCCCTCTGATGCACTTCAGAGGCTACCCACTTAACTACTGGGAGGAACATAATGGTCTCTCATCAGGTATGGGAGGTGCAGACATCCAAATGCCATCAACATTGCTACTGGCAGAAGGAGGATATGGAGCTCTCCCCCAGTGAAGGAACCCCTCTTCTCTAGGCCTTTCTCAAGTCACACAGAAACAAGTGTTCCATTTTTGTCTTGTTTCCTGTGGGATTTTTCATCACAAAGGACACCAAGAGAAGGAACAAAAATTAGGAGGCAAAGGTTTTTTTCTTTGCTTCTCCATGCTGAGGTCATCTGCCTGAGGACCTTAATCTTCTGAAGGCAATATGAGGGAATCCTGTTGGCCATTTAAAGCTACTTCAATGTGATGGATCCTGTTGACCTTTTCCTGGGGATCAAGCGGTAGAATCTGTACTTCCCTGGATACACTCCTCCACATACTTTTCATTGTCTTCATGTCTTCAATGTCGCTTCCCTTCACTATCATAGCTTCTTGTCCTTACCTCAGTCAGAGTCCTTACACCCTGTATCCAAATCTCTGACTTGTCTGTGTCCCTCCATAGACTTGAAAGCTCCTTGGAGACATGAACTGTCTTGTCTTCACTCCTCTATCTCCAGGACCTAGCAGAGTGCTGGCTACTCTGGTGGCTTACCTAGCCACTAAGTAGGCTACTTATTGCCTACTAAGCCTGGCACTTAGTAGGAGCTCAACAAATAATCTTTGCTTAATGAATGAATGATTCTTTCATATTACCTGTTATCGGCTTATCAATGATCTGAGGAACTGAGGATCAGAACTGATAGGACTTATTTTATGGGATAGGTTGAGGAAGGTGATGAGGGAAGATTCAGGACATAAACTGCTTTTGAGGTGAGGATCAAGGAAGGGCACTGGGTGTGAGGCTGTAATAGGCTGGGATAGATGTGAGGCTGGTCAGTGTAGGGGATGGGGTGTCTCCACCACCACAGGATTCTGACACCTGCTGTGATAGCGAAGAGTATGGAAAAAGGTATAAAACAGAAAGGGAAAAGAAAATAATGGCAACAAATTTATTAGTTCTCAGTGTTGCATTAGGCCAATCTTGGTGTCCTTCCTCGGGTTTTCAAAATGATGAGAGAAGGATCATTTTTAAATTTTTAACCAGGGACTCTGATTTGGCTTAGTTATATTGTTTGGGAGATTTGCATATGTCAAAGTTTTCATTTAACTCAATAATTAAGGAAGGTACCAGTAAGACATTAAAACCATTTCAAAGTAGAATTCAATGAACACACACACACACACACACACACACACACACACACAAAATCAGGAATTAAGAAATCTACTTGCTTACAGATGCAAAAGAGTGGTTGTTATCATAGGGCAGAAAAACATATTTGAGGTACTCTTTTCCACTCTGTGGAAGCCAATTATGTATCTATAAGACAAAATTCCTTTCCTTTTTTAATGACAAATACCACTTGCTTTGAGTTTTCTATAACTTCTACACATGCACTGTTGTAAAATAATCTAATCAAAGCAAAGACTATGAAAAATGTCCACAGCTACCACATCAGATCACCCCTAGAGTTTCCACTGGACAAGATATCAATGTTCCACTGAAAGGATAGCCAGCAAACCATCTTCTAACCATCTGTAAATCCTGTATAATTTTCCTGACAAAATAAATTGAAAATGAAAATGACTATTAGTATGTTATTAATTTAACAGGACTGTAGTTCTTAGATCTTTTATAATAGTCTAAAGACAGTAATACCTTATACCCTTATTCTAACTACTTTTGTGTATTATATATATTCTTTAATCTTTATAACCCTGTGAACTATGGCCTATCACCCCCAAATTACAGATTGAAAACTGAACACAGAGAAGTTGAGTTATTTGACTGAGGTCATACAGCTGATAAACAGCAGAGCTGGAATTCCAACACAGAGAGTCTTCCAACAGCAGCCTGTTCCCTGACCTGGACTGAGATAGTGGTAATGGGGAAACAATAAAGTAGATAATTTGGGGGCACCTGGGTGGCCCTGTTGGTTAGGTGTCCAACTTTTGATTTTAGCTCAGGGCATGATCTCAGGGTCCTGGAGTTGAGTCCTGCTACAGGCTCTGCACTCAGCGGGGAGTCTGCTTCAGGATTCTCTCCATCTCCTCCTCTCCCCTGCTCAACTCTCTAAGATAAATAAATAAATAAATAAATCTCTTTTTTTTTATTTTAATGGATAATTTTGAGAGCTGCTTTGGAGGACACAGCTTGGAACTGCTCTAGATTAGATGAGAGATGGAGGGGTACATGGTGAAAAGGGCAGACAGGTGGGAAGAATAGGTGACAAAATAGAGGTAAGAATTGGGAACGTTTTATTTCATGTTTATCTGGTGTTGTGAAGATTAGAGAAAAGTTTATTAAATTGTATAGTTATGGTGTTATTTTACCACAAACAAATATAAGGGAGTATAAATTATGATAGTTCCTGGCCGGTGATGGCAGTCATCACTGTTTCCAGGAGATAATACTGTCCTTTTTTTAAATCGCAGTACATGTGGCACCTGGATGGCTCAGTTGAGTGAGCGTCTGACTCTTGATTTCAGTTCAGGTCGTGATCTCAAGGTTGTGAGATTGAGCCCCAGATCAGGCTCTGCTCTCAGGGTGCAGTCTGCTTCTCCCTCTGCTCTGCCTCCACAGCTCTCTGTCTCTCTCTATCTTCTCTCTCAAATAAATAAATAAAATCTTTAAAAAAAAAATAAATTACAGTACAGTTGACACACAATGTTACATTAGTCTCAGGTGTACAACATTAGTCACTCCTCAAGTCTATACATTGTACTAAATTCACCACAGGGAGCTACCATTTGTCACCAAACAACAGTATTACAATACTATTGACAATATTCCTCAAGCTGTAACTTTCATCCCCATGATTCATTCATTCCATAGCTGGAAGCCTTTATCTCCCATTTCCCTTCACCCATTTTGCCCATCTCCCAAGATAATACCGTTCTTGCTAATCAAATTTGAAGTTCCTTGAAACTATAATTATAAGCTCCTCGTCTTATTTACATTGGCCATAGATTAGGTTGGGAGATGTCCTCCTTCCCAAACAAAAAAGTGGTGAAATTTAATATCTCTTAGCTTTTTAAAAAATTAAGTGGGTTCAAATCTTGGCTTCTTGTTTTGTTGGCTTTGTCAATTTGGACATATTAATTTCTCAGTGATTAAACAATATGTACAAACCATGGAAGACAATGCAAGCATACAGTAAACACCCTCACAAATGAACTGTCATTAGCACTACCCAACTTGATGAAATTCAAGTGCTGTGTTCCTGTGGTCCTTGTGGTTCTTGCCAATGGAGGCACATCACTCACAAAGCTAAGAGGACTCTATTTCTCCTGAAAATGCACCAGATGGTGGGATCTTTTTTGTGCAAAGAGGCTTATTTGAAAAGACTGGAACTTGACCAAAATTTGTATTTTTTCTAACACAAAGGCCTGTGCTAAAGTATTCTTTCTGTGAGACTGCTCCTACTACAGAACCATCCTAGATGCAAAATCAACAAGATAATTTGGGGCCACTGGCATCATCTGAGGAAGGTTTGAACCCCAACCCTTAATCCTTTAAATAAACTGCCATCTGCCAAAAATCCTGCCCTGAGGCAAGAGCCTACCAAGGGATAGAACCATTCTAAAGTTTCTGACAAAAGCACCAACATTTAAAAGATGAAAGGAAAAGTTAAGCCCTGAGAGGCTAAGAGGAAGCTGAAGTATCAAATGTCAGCGCACTTCTTTTATCAAATGACTTTGGTTACCAGATAGCTTGAGGGAATGAGACCATGGGCATCTGAGAACTGTGCAGAATGGGAGCTTGCAGAATGGCAGATCTTGGACAGAACCCACCCCAAAGGGCTGGGTAGTTGTCTTGGATGGCCCATCCATTCCAGTCCATATCACACTGTTTCCCCACAGCCTTCCCAAAGACCATCCGTGAAATATTTATAATCATTTACTGCCTGTTGTAAGAAACAGAGCTGGTATCTGACATGCAAGGGTAAAAGAAAGAGCTGTTTCCCACCCATTTCAGAGAAATGGCCCCATGCCACAAGTGGCAGAAGGTAATGATTACAACAATAATGACAATGATGGTGACTAGTATTTGGTGAGTTCTTACCATGCGTCAGTCAGTGCCTAAACACACTCTCACTCCCAACACTGGTGGAGTCTGGGGCAAGAGTACAAATTGGGCTAAACACATAAAATACATCTGGTCTCCTATTTGACAAATATTCCTTCCTAACAACCTGGGAGGCCATGAGACTGAGAATTTAGCATGCTCAGACTCTTCAAATTCCATGTAGGACTAGGGAAGCCCAGGAAAAGGCAGCCCCAGCTCACCTCCTTTTCTTCTCACTCAATCCGGATGACTCTGTAAGGGGGCAAAAGTGTGCATGTATGGACAGCCAGACTGTAAAGCTCATCCCACAGTGCTACTAACTGCCACACTCTGGCCATCCCTTAGGAGGAAAGATGCTCATACCAGCTGGAGAAGGGAGGGGCAGTGTCAACCTTTGGGAGGACAGAAGCAGAAAAGAAGCCTGGAAAGATCCTGCAAATGTACTTGGGGACAACTGGGCAGGGATCTGGAGCTTCTAGTGCCCAGAACTTGTTCCGGAAGGGGTAGCATTCCCTGCGAGACAGGGAGATGGGAGAGGACTTTCTTGCCACCCCTCCACTCATCCCAGATTCTCCATTTTGTAGGAAAGAATACTGCTAAGAGAGAGTGGAATCCTCTGAAGTCTAAGGCACGAGAAGGGAACCTTGTGCCTGGGTCTAAAGTACACTGGTTTTAAATACATCACCTAATTTAAAATTTAACTGCAGAGTTAATTAAGTCCCATGAAGTCACTACTATTATTATCCTCATTTGTAAGAGCTTATAAAATTGGATACATTTGTATCCTCATTTGTTACAGCTTAAACTGAAGCTTACAGGGTTCAGTTCCCTGCTCACTGGTGAGGAATGCAATCAGGGCGGGCTGGCCTCCAGAGCCTGCCCCTAAAATGGTGCAACAACCCAACATATCTATATAAACTAAAACTGAGATGATTTTTCTCAAAACCACTGAAATGAGATAAGGTTTAAAGAAGCCATAATTCATCTAAAATAATCTCTATTCGGGTTTGAAAATATCTTGACAGGTGTCACATTGCTTAAAATTCTAATACAAATAGTACAGAGATTAACATGCTTCTTCAATAGGAAAGATGTTTCAATGTCTGGTCGAATCCAGACCTCATCAGTCCAAGGTATTAAGAGAAGTACTCTCTCCATCTCCAGGCTCAGGGCAGTGCCTTTTTTTGAAAACGGAAATTCACGTGAATAAGAAACCATCTTTTTCTGGCATCCAAGGAAATGAAACCAGAGTTCAGCTGGTCCTGGCTGTGAGGAAAACTCTTTGCTCTGACTAGAGATCTCAGCACCGGGGACAGAGGAGGAGCCGGGCCAACCCACCAGCATACAGAACCAAAAGGTAAACTCTAGTTGCCAAATGTTTGGTTTTGCTGCATACTAAGAACATGCATTTCAGATGAATTTTCAAAGCACGTTTGAGAAAAACGACTGCGGTCTCAGGGAATACAGCTTATCCCTAGCATCTTAAAGGTGACCATTCATTTGAGGGCTAATGGTACCTCCAATTTTGAACATGATTTTATTGACAGGCTGTTAGGAATTAAGCATTTTAAGTAAGTCAAGATACTGTGCTTCTCTCATTTATACTTTTATGGTGCATGTCCAGAAAGGATTTATTGGGACAGGCACATTAGCAATATGTGACTATTCAAGTTAGAATAAAGCACATTTTCTAGCTGAGCTTTAAAACCTGTCATTTTGGAACTTTGTGAGCATTTAATTTCTGTGTAAATTGTACAAATACACTTTCATTAATCACCCCTCGAAGCTTTTAGGTGACAAAAGAATAATGTTTTCCATTCTAACTTACATAAGCAACTTTCTAATTTTGGGTCAAGCATTTTATGGTTTTTATGCTTTTGCTGTGGCTTCATTTTTTTAAATTTAATTACATGCTGCTGAAAGATCCTCTTTACTACTACATAGTAGTGAAATTCTCCTTTTTCCATGTTAATAAGTTCACAATCTGCTAAGTGTACCTATAAATAACACTAATGATATGAGACAGATACAGTTTTACTATTTTATTGTTTAAAAAAAAAATCAGTTAGGAACTGTTCCCAATTAGAGGAGACTAAGGAAGCTCTACAGATGTTTGTGATACTTGATGCTTATACTGAGTCCTGTCCTGGAGGGGAAACTCTAAAAAAGACATTGAGTCAATTGACAAAACTGGAGTGAAGATGGCTGTTAAGTTAGTGTGTGTGTGTGTGTGTGTGTGTTGGGGAGAGTGTGCAAATGATAAGGAAAACACAGTAAAGTGTTAAGTGTAAGAAACAGGTAAATCTGGGTAAAGGGTATTTGGATTTTCCTTTTACTATTCTATTTTTGCAATTTTTAGCAAGTTGAAGATTATTTCCTAATAAAAATATTTTTAAATGGTTACCAAACAAAGTGCCCTTAGAACTTTTTTCCCTGGAAAATTATTTTATGCATTATTCATAAGCTTAGTCATATAACTATAAATAAATATTTAATATTTACTTTCCTTGCCTTACTATAAGCCTATTGGTTCCAGCTGAGTCTGGGGAAACCTGGCTAAGAATCGGTATGGCAGCAGACAACAGAACTGAACATATCAAGAAGCTTTCCGTGGGGAGAAAGAGGCCAGGCATGGCCTCCCCTTCTTCCTGGAGCCACTGCCCCCAATGCTAGGCCTTCATGCACTGAGAAGTGCTAAGTGGCCAGCTCTCAGTCATCTCTCCTACATGAATGGGGGATTGAGGAGACAACTGAACAACTGTAGGGACAGTGATGGATCTTATAAGTAATTTCATGTAAAATGTAGACAGTTGACTTCCACGTCCGGAAAAATGGAATATCTGTACTTTTCCCTATTCTGCCAGCTAAGTACAATTCAAAGCCTTGGATACTATAAGTAAAACAAATTAGTGAGATTCTGAAAGATGGTGAGAAGAAGGCAGACTGGCTAAGGACTGGCTAGGACTTCAGGACCCAACAAGTGACACCAGTGGCTCTTCTCTTTGCCTTATGTGGCCCACATTTGGAACTGGAAAATCCAGCAACTTGGATGCCAACACATGCAGACAAAAGCCCCAAGGAAGCCTGCTCTCTCTAGCCAAGATCAGGAAAGGGACAGCCTAGAAAGACAGAAACTTTAAGACAAAAGCTTCTGTAATCTAGGTGGACACCCCAGAAAACAGAGTGGCCCCATTTTCACCATGCTAGCCAATGCCAAGAGGGGAGCCAGACTCCCACCAGCACAGAGCTGTAACAAACTGCCTCAATTCTCAATTCTCCCCTTCCCCTGTTGTGATAGTAGAATGTAAGGCCAAGTAGGGAGCTGGGAATTCCATCTCCACAGGGTGGTAACAAACCCTGCACCTCTCTGATCTTCCCATGTCAGTGGAAACCACGTGGGAGCCTGGACTTCTGCCCCACCCAACAGTTATGAGGTGTCCCTCCTTCTCACTTCTGGGGGTGGGTGTCAGGTGAGGCCTCCCAAAGAGTCAGGCCTTTCACCACCACACATTGGTAATGAGGCAGCCCCCACCCACTTGGTGTCATTGGAAGTCACAGGAGAGCAGTATACTGGCACTCCTATCTCTCTGCCAGGAAAGTATCAGAGGAAGGGTCCTTCCTAGGAGGAAGTCTCCCACATGCCCAGCAGTAACAAGGGGACCTTCCCTCCCACTACCATCACCTCGGTGTCAACAGGAGACAACAGGTGAAACTGGAATTCTAGTCCTACCTGGCAGTAACAAAGTGGAACCCCACTTGCTTGGCCAGAGAGGTGTCAATGAGAGCTAAACATGAAGACTTAAATAAGATCCAGAGTATCACAACAAAGTACCCCAAATATCTATATATCAGTCAAATATCACACATCATACCAAGAACCAGGAAGATCCCCAAATGAGGGATAAATGATAATCAACAGAAGCCAACACTGAGATAAAAGAGATGTTAGAAATATCTGACAAAGATTTTAAAGCAGTCATCATTAAAATCTTTTAACAAGCAATTAGGAACATGATCAAACTAATGAAAAAATAGGAAGTCTCAGCAAAGAACTAGAAAGTTCCGGCAAGGAAATAACAAGATATAAAGAAGAACCAAGTGGAAATTTTAGAACTGAAAACTACAATAACTGAAACTAAAAACTCATTGAATGGGCTCAACAGCAGAACAAAGGGGCTGGAAGAAAGAGTCAATGAGCTGGAAGATAGAACAATGTTTTATCAAATTTGATAATTTGATAAAAGAGAGAAAACAGACTGCGGGAAAAAAAGATCAATAGATAGCTCCTCAGTCTACTGGACTATACTGAAATATCAAACAATCATGTCATTGAAGTCCCCAAAGGAGAGGAGAGAGAGACGACATGGATGAAAAAAGTACTAGAAGAAATCATGGCTAAAAACTTTCCAAATTTGGCAAAAGACATAAGCTTACAGATTCAAATCCTAAGCAAATGCCAAACAGAATAATTAAAAAAAACATCCATACCAAGTCACATCATAAACTTCAGTAAACTAAAGACCAAGAAAAAAATCTTGAAAGCAGTCAGAGAGAAAGCATGCACTACCTATCAGAGAAAAACAATTCGAATGCCAGTGGATTTCCCATCAGAATCCACAGATGCCGGAGGAAAGTGGCAAAATATTTTGCCACTGAAAAATGCTTAAAGAAAGAGCTGTCAACCCAGAAGTCTACATCCAGTGAAAATATCCTTCAGGAAGAAAGGGGAAATCAAGCCATTCTCAGATGAAGAATGAAGAGAATGTGTCACCAGCAGACCTACCCTACAAGAATGACTAAGGAAGTTCCCTAAGCAGAAAGGAAATGATAGAAGAAAGAAATCTGGCATATCAAGAAGAAAGAAAGAACATAGTAAGCAAAAATATGGGTGAATAAATAGACTTTCCTTTTCCTCTTGAGCCTTCTAAATTATGTTTACCAGTTGAAGCAAAAATTATAAGACTGTCTGATCTAGTTCTAAATATATGTAGCCTTGAGAGCTATGGCTCATCAGCATCTATGCAGAAAAAAGCAGAGGGAAATGTTGAGGAATATGATGAACTTGAAAACAGAAATAAAACTAAAAATAATTTCAGACATGAAGACTAAACTGAAAGGAATGCATAGCCAATGGAGTCAGGACCAGGAAATAATGACTGGGCTAGTTGTAATCATTTAGCCATACACATACACATAGGCATGCACTTATACAGAGAGTGATTCAGAGGACATGAGAACTAGGAAAAATGCATGTTGAGTTATTTTACTCATGTTCTCAGTGGCATGGCTTCATGACAAGCCCAGCTAGCTTTTCCTGTCCCTTTAATGAATGGCACTGTGAGACGTCAAACGGAGCATCACGCTAAAGGCATCTGGGCTCTCCACCATCCCTGTAGCCTGGTTCCCTTTACATCTGGAGCTACTTGAGTTCTATCAGCAGGCTTAATTTTGTCCAGTCCCCACCGGGGGTCTTAGACAGAGGAACTTACACTAACTCAACATTCTGGATGGCACCAGTCATCCTGTGGACAAGCTTGCTCTAACCTCGAGCCTCTGCTTAGAATTCAGCTTTTCTCATTCCGAGGTATTTTTCCACTCTCATTCATGTTTTCCTAAAGTAGCTTAGGAATTTGCTCTTTGGCACTAAGGCGAATAAATCACACTTAATCTGGCATATGAATGAACATCTGATTACATTCTATGACTTTATTTTGAGAGCTCTCATCAACTATATCTGCTTCATTAATCCTAAAACATTTTAGGCATTTGACTCATTCTCATGTGGGTTTTATAAAAGACAAAAAAGAAACATAAATATATAGTTTCTCTTAGGATAAGATTAACAGATCAAAAGTTTTAGAAAGAATAATTCAAGGCACAAAGACTCCTGTTCATTCAAAAGGAGCACCCACAATCTTTTTTCTGCTTCCCCCTATCATAAACTATTTTCCCAGGTCCAGAAACCCCAGATGAGAAACTGAATTTGCTTACTTGCAAATCTTTGCCACACAAAACCAGACAGTCAACTTGGGATTTTGATCACAGGATTCTTGGAAGTATCAAGTGCTGATCACTTAACAGAACTAAAAAAACTGAAATATTTTACTAAATTTCAGCATTTTTAACTATTAGGCAGAATTATAGTTTAAAAGTTAAGAAATTTGGCACTAAACAATAATTAGCTTTCCAGCCCTGCTGCTTAAAAGCTGTGTGACTAAGTTCCTTTGCTATTCAAAGCCACACAAAAATTTTCTATATTACCTACCTGATAGAGCGGATGTTGACAATGACAATTCCAAAGAGTTAACATTTATTGAACATTTACTGTTCCAGATACTATATTAAGTATTTTGCATGATTCTGTAAATCCTCATGTAATCTTCAAAGGCCAATGCAATGAGACTTGAGGTCATCACAACTATTAGGTAAGCTGGAATTTGAATCCCAAACCTCCAACTGTAGAAGTCATGCTGAAAATGACTCCTTCAAATGGGAATTGTATTAGGCAATGAATATTAAGTGCACAGCATTGTACCTGACTTGTTACAAGGGATCAATACTAGTGTGCTATTGTTTTTTGTTCATATCAAAGGAATGTTTTGATACAAAGTAGAATAAATATAATATCATTTTAAGGGACAGTGTAGCTTACTGAGTGTTCAGGGTAAGCATTGAGACTCTGACAAGCACTGCATTCCTTGAGGATCTCACTGAGTGCCATTTACATTTGCTGCTGAGATCCTAAGCACCTCACCTGAAGTAGGTAGTCTATAAATACTGGTTGAATTAAAAAGTGTTCAATGTGGTTATACCTACTTGAGATCCATACTGAATCAATCACAATAATCAAAACTCCCAAAGAACAGTCTTTGGCATCAGTAACTGTCCTACAACAAAGGTCCCTGCCTCCTTTCGCCTGTCTGTAACATGGATACAGCCCGAATTATTGGCAAGGCTTCATAAGACTGTTATTTTAAGACCTATTTAAGATGCAAAGAGCCCTGTCCTATTTTTGCCCTTATCAAATAGTATCTATTAAGTAACCATCTGCTTCTCAAATTGTAATGAAGTCATATAAAACAAGCTAAGGGATGACTACTCCCTTCATCAAATCCAAACAGGACCTAGAAATGTCTCAAGAGAGCTTGAATAATTGGTTGCTGGGAAATAGAAGATTCTGAAGTGCGTTGCTAAGTAAAATACATGGTTTTGATTATTTCTAATTACTAGCCCAACATCGGAAAAAATTATTTCTTCATATTATTTTGATATATTCCCTTTTAGCAAATGGCATTCTTATATATTATTCATAAAGTAAACCATTTTAGAGGTTGTTTAGTCAAATGCCTTCATTCTACCAATGAGGTATCACCAAATTTTGTGTCTTGCCACTGAGAGTGGCAGAACCAAGGCTCTATCTCCTGACTCAGGGATTTTTCCAGGCCTCCAGAAAGAAACGTGGCCTCAGAATGATGCAGTTTGAATGAGACAAAAGACAAGCTTCAGAACAGTTCAAATACCCAAAACTAAGAGGCACCATGTAATCACAAATATTGCAATATTGTTACAATTTTTAAAACTTCTATTATTTTTCTCAAGGCCAAATTCTCCTGTGGTTTTCCTTATCTTTAATTTTTCAAAGAGGACAAGTTTAAGTACAACTAAACTACTTAACTGAACACAGCTAATTAAGGATGTTATGCAAGTCAAAACATTTCTAGACAACTATTTTAATTACATTCCAGAAAACACAGATATTTGGTCAAAGACTTTGTGCTCAGCTGTTGCTAAGAACCTATATGTACTCAAATCAGTACTTCAAGTTTCCTGTAAATCTTTCAGTTGTACATGAAGCATTAAATAGTAAAGTGGACGGGTCGGAATTTTATCTTGTACAACGTTTGTGAGATTGTTTTCAAAACTGTCGTAATAAAAACCTTTGATCTACATGGACCTAATTGCTATATGTAAGAAAGTTTTTCTCTATGGACAAATAGATGCTGGTGATGGAGGAAAGGTCTCATTAAAAAAGAAACTAAATACAATAATTACTTAGTCATGTAAAAGGCTTCCTTGGCCTGCACACAACCCACCTTGAAGAAGCGTTTTTTGGTTAGAATGAACAGGAAAACCAGCAATAACAAGTCAATTAAAATTTCTTTATGCTCTAGTGTAGCAGATAGTATTTTCTAAAAATGGCCAAAGCAGTATTTCTGGTCCCACATGTTCCTTCTTGAATCTGAGCAGGGTCTGTGGCTATGGGGATGAATGGAATGTGGCCAAAGTGATCCTGTGTCACTCCTTAGGCTGGGTCCTAAAGGAGACAGGGCTCTTTCCTGGCTCCTCTTCTCAGGACACTCATCCTGGAACCCAGCCACAGTGCTGTGAGGAAGCACAGGTCACAGGAAGAGGCCACCTGTGGGTCATCCTGGTGACAGCTCCAGCTGGGCTGTCGGGCATCATCTGCCTGACGTGAGTGAGGGAGCCTGTCGGGTCATTCAACAGGAACCTCAAGCTGCCCCAGCTGACGCCAAGTGGAGCAGAGAAGAGCGAGCCTGCCTGTGACCGGCCCAAACCACAGACTCATGAGCACCATAAATGTTAGCATAGGCCCCTGCCTCAGTGGTCTGCAGCTCAGCAACAGATAATCAGAACATCCAGGGTGTTGTGTTTTTGCCTTTTTCCCCAGAACACATGGTTTTTGAAAGGCACAGTCATGAAGGACAAGTGAAATTTCATTTAATTGTGTTGTATTTTTAACCATGATTCTCACTGAAGAAATGAATCATTAAAGCAGTGTGAGCGAGTATTTTGATCCATGTGAGGAATTTAACAGAGAAACCCCACAGGTGAGTACCTAGCGCACTGAAACACTCACATGTTGTACCTCTGACACACCACTGGCCCCAGAAACTTCCGAGGGATGTATGGTGTCATCGGGGGGCTGGGCCCAAGCCAGACTCAGATCAGATGAGACTGCCCTCAGCGGCCACTGATCCTTGCCACCTGCCCCAGCAGTATCCCCGCCGCCCAGGCACCTCGTCCTCCCCAGCAGCAAAGCAGAGGGAAAACGCCATCACATCTTGCTACCAACGCAACTTTAAGTTGTTGTCTTCACAGAAACGAGATGAATTACGGGGGTGGGTTGTGGTTGGGGGGGGGTGGGGAGAACCCATGGAAGCAAAGCTGGGTATAAAGGGAATGAATGGTGATGTTCTGGGTGTCCATGTGAGCATTTTCTTGGCACTTCCCAAATTACACTAGTAGCTGAGAGCATTCTAGTCAGAAGGTACGGAAAGTACAAGGACAGGAAGATATAAAACGCCATTGTGTGTTTATGAGCCGTTTGCTCTTCCTGAGCGTGAAGTGGCATGGAAGAATGGCGGCAAGTTGGCCCAGACAAGTGGGCAGGAGATGGGAAGTGAGACTCTCCCATGCCCTGGGTGAGTTAGCTCTCACTTACCAGTCACCTCGAAGCTACTGGAGAGCCCCACGTGCGCTGGACAACAGTGCCCAGATCAGCAGTCAGCAGGCCCGGAGTCAAGTTGTGATTCTTCCTGCCTTTAGGTACCCCTTGAGACTCAGGACTCAGTGGGGCCTGAGGATTTGCCAATATTCTCTACTCTGAAAGTGCATGTTGTCTGAGTTATATCACCTGGAGTCATAAGGCCATCAAGGGGGGAGAAAGGAGGAGAGCACATAGCATGAGCTGTGAGCACTGGAGGCACCATTCTCTACTTCCTCCAAGGCACTAACTTGAAGAAGCAAGGAGGGGATCTGGGCTTTTTTTTTTACTTTTCAGTTAAAATTTTCAGCTAAAGACAAAACACCCACCCTCCATGGGGTTAATTTTTATACCAATAATATTCACCAATGCTTCCTTGACTTGAAACACTGCTGTTCATGACATTACTTTCTTTCCCTCCTCCTCAGTCAGCCAGGATGGGTGTAAAGTATCTAAGATGAGGGGCGCCTGGGTGGCTCAGTCAGTGAACATCTCACTCTTGATACCTTTCCAGATCACGATCTCAGGTATGTGAGATCAAGTCCCACATCTGGCTCCACACTCAGCGGGAAGTCTGCTTCAGACTCACTCCCTCACCCTTTGCCTCTCCCACCTCTTAAGTGCTCCCCCTCCCAAATAAATAAATCTTTTAAGCAAAATAAAATATCTAAGATGATATTTTGTTAAATTGGAAATGCATCTACCAAGTAGTAAGTTGGAAAATTAGGCAAAAATGTGTCACTGAGCTATGTCTGAATTTTCAAGCACAAGAAGACTGGGAGAGGAGCCCAATTTTGAAACTGGGGATCAAAAATTGGATAAATATTCTTGTAGTTTATTTGAAAAAATTGTTTTTAAAAATTATAGCTGATTTCAGGCAAATAAATTCAGATAAAACTCAAACAGAACTCGAGGAACCAGAAAGAAGGCATTTGTGGCACTTTCCAAAGTAAACATATTGCATTTGTTTCTGAGAAATGAGGCCAGTGGGAAGGTACATATTCCTGATCACACAAGGAACAGAGAGACACGGGAATTAAAACAGCTAATGATACAGCCACTGATCACACAGTATTCCTGCCTATAATTAATGATGTGACTTTAGGTGTTTCTATACTTTTGTTAAAAAGATTTATTTATTTATTTATTTATTTATTTATTTATTTTGTGAAGGAAAGAGAGAGACAGTGGGCATGAGGGGTGGGGCAGAGGAGAGGGAGAATCTCAAGCAGACTCCCCCCTGAGCGCAGAGCCAGGTAGATGGACAGATGTGGGGCTCAATCTCAGGACCCTGAGGTCATGACCTGAGCTGAAATGAAGAGTCAAATACAATCCACTGAGCCACCCAGGGGCCCCTAGACTTTTCTATACTTGAAGCTGACACACATAAGTAAAAAAAGGTGATGACTGCAGCCTATCCTACCTCATAGCAAACCTGTGATAACAATTGGTGGGATATTAATAGATTCCCTGCAGCAGACACGACTGAGCTTGAAATTAATTTTCTGGCTTGGGCAGGTCTTCCTGAGCTAGAAAAAAGTAAATATCTATTCTCAAGACTCCTGTTAGGAGTCTCTAAGATGCCCTTATGACCACGCATACGGCCAAGCCCAACAGCAGTGGCTGCTCTTAGTGCTATCAGTGACCACAGGGGAAATCCAGCCCGGGGCTTACATGTAACTTGGAAGCTCGGCTTCCAGAGCAAGGATACAGCAGGGAAACGTACACACAGAGGCACACCCCGGTATAGGCAGACAGACACACAGATGTATACACATGTCCCTACATGGACACAATGACACAGATACAGTCACTCAATCCTTCACATCTATACACAGACAGGACAGATACAAACAAACACATACAGGTGCACACACTTGTCCACACATGCAAATGGGTACATGCATATGCCCACACATGTGCACAAAGATAGACACACAAATACACACATATACGGACACACACACACAGATAAGACAGACACATCAGACAAATACACACACATATGCCTATACGTGCATGTGTGTACAGACAGATGCACATGCCCACATGCTCCTACCTAAAGACACAGGCACACACAAGTCCACATGATCACCCACACTACACACTCTCCCAGGCACTGGCACTGGGGCTGACAGTGTGACGGTGCATGTGCGTGAGAGGAAGTGGCATCATACAACATGGGATCCATTTACTGCAGGCTATTTCCTTCCCCAGGAGGCAGAAAATAGGGCTCATGATATTATCTATTATTATCATTTTTAATACAACGTGCTCTAACTCCGAGGAGGATCCTGATGTGTTTGCAGCATGTGCATGTTTTTCAGAGTTCTACATACAGCAGTTATATTTCAATCCTAAAGATCTAGTTGGCAGCCCTCGGCTCTCGCTATCTGCATCCAACTTATCAATCTTCGGGGAAGCTGATGACAGTCAAGCTCTCCCCTTCTGCCCCAGATTAAGACACTTGCCAAGCTGATGACGGGCATGGCTGCCTCTCTACATCTAGACTCCCTGCTGGCTTCACATCAAAGGCCACATATCTGAAAATTCAAAATCTTTCCCACTGACAAGTATTCAACACAGCTGTTCAGAAAAGGGCTGTCCAGAGGATAGGAGACAAACCCCGATAAACAACCAGGGCTGCAGTTAGGGGGTCCCAGCAGCCCCCTCTGGAGTGTCCTCTCCTTTCTACCTCTCCTCCTGGACTAAAGATACTACTACTTTCCTCTGCACTTTCAATTACAGTGGTTCCCCCTTATCCGTGGGAGACATGTTCCAGGACAACCAGTGGATGCCTGAAACCTCACGTAGTACCAAACCTTACACATACTACATTTTCTTCCTATACATACACACCTATGGATAAAGTTTAATTTATAAATTAGTCACAGAAGAAATTAACAGTAATAAATAAGAATAAACTAGAACAATGATCACAATATACTGTAATAAAAGTTAGGTGAATGCGGTCTCTCTCACAGGTCTCTAACTGTCCTGTGTACATCCTTCTTCTGATGATGATGATGAAGAGATGATGGCATGCCTACCTGATGAGCCATGACTGCCCGCAGGTAACTGAAACCACGGACAATGAAAGGAGACACAGATCTAAACATACAGTTGTTTTCTATCAGTGTGTTTGTTTATGCAGTAGAAAGATAGTTGATTTCGAGTAAATAGAGGACAAGCATTTCAGAACTCCTAGGTATCCTGTAAGATTCAGTTTCTCTTCTTCAAGAAACCTTCCTTAACTACTCCACACAAACCCCCATCCTCACTGTCTGGCTTAGAAAGCCCTCTCCTAGGTACTGCTGGCGTCCTCCATGGACTCCCACCATTGCCCCTAACTGATTGTTTTGCATTTCTCTACGTGGCCATGTTTTCCATCACACTGCAAATTCCTCAGGGGTATGCTCAATATGTTCAAATCTGTCATTTCAGGACCAGGCACATACAAAATAGAAACAATAAAAATGTGTTAGGAAAAATTCTCAATTAAGGTTGCATTTATCACTGGGATTATCAGGCACTTGTGTGGCTTTATGGGAATTCCCATGAAGGTAATCTATCTCTGAAAAAGCACTAACACTAAGTTATTGTGATATGAAGTTGAGATGGCAAGTTCTCAGCCCTGAGCACACAAGAGTGGCTCATAATGGTCTGACAGAATTGACCCATGAGTAGATATTTTTCATCATGATACAATGTTTGCCATTTGAAACTCTTCAATTGTATTCATTGTTCTTTGTTACTATTTGTTCTTTGATGACCATAATAACTTCCTTTCTTGGGGGAATCAACATGTTTCAGAGATATTTGTTACTTTCATTATTAAAGAATTTTAAAATAGAGAATGCTAAGTGTTTTTAGCCAACTGAAGCCTATCATACAGCATCTGATCGTGTAATTCTTTTTTGACATTCCTGAGAAATATGTTCAGAACTTCAGTTACATGGGGGTGGGGTGGGAGCTGAGCCATCAGATAGGTTATTCCCATAATGTGATTTACATGTATGAATCTTGCACCAAGACAATCTTAAATTTGTGTCAGGTTAAGTTATGTTTGATCTTCGCAGCAATGTGATGGAGGTGAATATTACCCCCATTCAAGATTAGCATGTATCTCAGACCTTTGGGCCCCTGACAAATAATTTTAATCACAAATGCTAAGATAGCAAATATGGAAACTCTATAGGTCCAAAAATGGCAAAACTCAAGAGCTGTTGAATGCTTTAAGAATTTTCTGCAGTGTAGGGGTGCCTGAATGTCTCAGTTAAACGTCAGACTCTTAATTTCAGCTCAGGTCATGATCTCAGGGCAGTGGGATCATGCCCCACATTGGGCTCTGTACTAACTGTGGAACTCACTTGGGATTCTCTCTCTAAATAAAATCTTAAAAAAAAATTCTGCACTGTAATGCCTTTGCTGTTGACCATAGAAAATGAAACAGGTGTTTTTAATGAAGTAAATCAGAGGGCCAGTATTATTTAAAATAACCTGGAACTTTTAACCCAAGAAAATTCTTATACTTGTTAATACTACCAATGGTGAAGCTAATTAGGATTATAATTACAATTTTGCAGATTTTACAATTTAAAAATTTTACTATTTGGTCTCGTCAAAGGCCAATTTCTTCTGTAAAAAGTACTGCCACATGCAATAATGATCAGGGAGCTGAAGGCTGAGGAAAACTCTGTGTTCCTACACTGATATTTTATACATCTTGGTTTTGAGTTCTGAACTCGATCTTTTGCATCACTTTTCTGGTTTAGTTTTGTTTTTAATCAGGAGTCTTAAACTTCTCACAAACTAGGTCATGAACTTAAAACTCCTTATCTCCTCATAAAAATTATGATCAGTGTATTTTGTTGTATGTAGATTATACCTCAATTAAAAACAGAACTCCTTATCAAACAAGAACAGAAAATTATGTTTCTAGGTTAAGTGGAGTGAGGTATTAAAGCTCTAAGATTGTTCGTTTAAGTATAAACATGAATAAATAAATTCATAGCTCTATTTAGAAATGTGAACTACACTCTGCTTAAATGTTTTCAAATGTTCAAAGGTAAACAAGGAAAGCCCTTCTAAAAGGCACTTCTCTAAAAGGGGCAAGATGGGAAAGGATCTAGCACTGACATTTCATTCATGGTTTGTGTTAAGGAATTGCTAGAAAGGAGGGTTTAAGAGAGTGAAAATCATGAATAAATCTTTTCCAATTGGAAAGAAACCATTATAGATTTTTAGGGAGATCTGAGGAGTACCCAATAACATGAACTTTCTTCATGATGTATGGTTATGACCAGAAATGGGAAAAGAAGTAGAAAACTCTGTGTGTGTGTGTGTGTGTGTGTGTGTGTGTGTTTTAAGAGTAAAGTGAAAAAAGGAGATGGAGGAAGGGACTGGCTTAGATGACCTATGATCCCTTCCAAATTATAAATTCTGTGTGTCCTATGAGGGGTAGACATGTCAAAGGAAATAAAGCACCCCAAAACTAAACAAATAAAAAGAAAACACATAGGCTGCAAATGGTGGAGAGTAGGAGAAAAATGGTCATCTCTCCAGTGTTTACTATGAGCCAGATAAACCCTCCTGGTAACCTAACCAGGTAAGTACAATTATTCTTTTTTTTTTTTTTTTTTTTGACAGACAGAAATCACAAGTAGGCAGAGAGGCAGGCAGAGAGAGAGAGAGAGGAGGAAGCAGGCTCCCTGCCGAGCAGAGAGCCCGATGCGGGGCTCGATCCCAGGACCCTGGAATCATGACCGGAACGGAAGGCAGAGGCTTTAACCCACTGAGCCACCCAGGCACCCCAGTACAATTATTCTTATGTTACAGATGAAGAAATTACCATTTAAAGACATTTAATAACTTAGCCAAGTTCATCTGGTGAGAGGCAAGGCTGGGTTTCAGTCTGACATTTGGCTGACTCCAAAGCCTGTCCTCTTCCCACAGCCCATCTGGCTTTGAACCTCAAAGCCGTCCTCAGATATGGGAAGCAATTCCAGCCTGTCCACTGCGTAATTGTTATGTAGCCGAAATGCACCCCGCCAGCAGATGAGATGCTGTGGGCTGAGGCTGCCAGGTAAGACTGCCATGGTGTTTTAGGAATAGCTCAGCTCTATGGGTCTCTAGCATGGGGTATCACTGCTCCAATTTGCCAGCTAAACAGAGATATGGTTATTCTTTAACCTAGAGAGATGCAACTCCAAATTAGTCTGTCCCATTATTTTATATGGACCACCTGCTCATGTTAGCACTTAATATCCGGAAAATAGACACATGATGTGCCCTAGCCACAATATTTTACCTTGGGAATAAAAAATTATACACAAATGCCCTTTTCTCTCTGTTTAATATAAGCATTCAAATGCTCGGTCGAAACTGCTTTTCTCAGTAAGAAAGGCTAGAGAAGGCTGGAGAGCACTCAGATTCCAAGGACAGAGGGCAAAGGGCCTGTGAACAAACAGCACAGTTGGAAATCGGCTAGCTGGGACAAGGGTCTGAACCATTAAGTCCATGCATGTTCTATTACTTGTCATCATGACCACACTGTTTTTTTCTTTTTCATACATAATTCTTTACCCCCATAACATTTTCTGTTAATTTCTCAATAATGTAATTTTATCATGACCTCTCAACCCTGTAACATATCTGCGACAGGAAATTACATTTTCCACTAAAGTAATATAACACGTGCTATAGGATTCTGATTTTTCTCAAATTGAATGGTACATAAATTCACAAGTTTTGTATTAATTATTCTATTATTATATAGAACATTCATTTATTTATTCATTCACTGAACAAATACTATTCAAAAGTCTAGTCTGAGCAAGTCTCAATCTCGACACCAAGGAGATAGCGGCAAATAAAGCAAAGTCCATGAATTTCACATGCTAGTAGGGTGCCAGACAATAAAGAAATAAATACATGCATAATAAAATACCAAGTGGTTGTAAGTGCTATGAAAAAATATCATTAAGATAAGGCTATGTAGGATGATAAAAGGGGTTATTTTAGACTGTGGCTGAGGAAGACTTTCTTGAGAAGGAAAAATCAAAATACGGGAATAATCCCTGCAGCTCTCAGGAGGAAGAGCATTTCATTCCAGGCAGGAAAATTGCAACTACAAAGGCTTGAGTCTTTTCGTTGGGTTTTTGGGCTGACGTTCTCCTGTGATTGCAGATACTAAAACAGCCTATTGGAGTTGTGATCCAAAGGCAACAAGAAGCCTTATTTTTCCCACAGTAAATACATGTATATATACAGAGGTATATAAAAATGCATACATTTATAATAGTGTTACAGTTGGAGGGACTACAAAATAAGACATTGTACTAGTCATGATTCTCCAAAGACATAAAACCAATAGGATATGTATATATCCAGAAAGAGATTTTACAAGGAATTGGCTCATGCAGTTATGAGGGCTGGCCAGTCCAAATCTGCAGTGTGGGCTGGTGGGCCCGAGACCCAGGAAAGCTGATGACATAGCTCCGGTCTGAGGGCCAGCAGGTAGAGATCCAAAGTCAATGGAGCAGATGGCACCCCGAGACAGTCTGCTGAAGATTTCCCTCTTCCTTGGGGAGGCCAGTCTTTCTGTTCTAGTCAAGCTATCAAGTGTTTAGATGAGGCCCACCTGCATTGCAGAGAACAATCTGCTTTACTCACAGTTCACTTAATTAAATGTGAATTTAATCTCAAAACACTTTTCAAGTTGACACATAAAATTAACTATCACAGGCAGTACAGTTACTAAGGCAACAGGAAAATGTTGTGGGAGGGCAGGCTGAGCTGACACCAGGGAGATGTGCAGAGGGATATCCACTTAGCTACAAACACTCACCCAGGAAAATAAGGCTGGGTTTTCAGTCCAACTCTCACAGCATTAAATACTAGGTATTCACTTAAGTGGGCACACTTGGAAAATCTAAGCAGCGGCATTGCTCTGAGACGTGTTCATATGACAGGACAAAAGTAAGCTTGACCAAAGGTCAAGTAGAAGATTGGGTAAAGTGCCAGGACTCCCATCAGACTCACTGGGCTTCAGGAAGACTATGACATGGGGTGATTACCAGACAGGGCACTTGGAAGGCACACTCATGAGAACTAAAGAGAGAAAACCTAAGTAAAACCGCTTTCCTATGCTCAGAGCCAATTCAGAGCTGAGAGGGAAGAAGACAGTGGACAACCACTGAAGGGCCCCTAGAGGCCCTGGCCTGGCATCTCATTCACCACAATTTGGTCCTGCTTGTAGATATGTATGGCTCAGGGAAGGTCTAAATAGCAGCATCCTAGGTCCCTAGTTCTGGGATAATGGAATCCTAGATGGAGTCATACAATGAAGTCAGCTTTGATGAAGCGGAGAAAACAGAGGTAGAGAAAATGAGGACATAGATCTGTAGAAATTAGAAGCCAGCACTAACAGTTTTGTTCCCGTGGATAAGTAGCCTGCTAACATTGTCCAGTACTGCTTTAGGAAAACACTGGTCCACCAAAATCTTCTGAGTCATCCTCACTCAAAGGAATACTTCTCATTCATCTGTCACACAGATACATTCTGACACGCAGAATATGGTACCTTCATTCCCTAATCTCAAATCAACAAAAAGAAAGGCCAAAAATTCAAGTTTCTCTCACTGAGTGAAGATCTGAATAGTTTAGAGAAGTATTTCCTAAAAACTGGTAAGAATTCACTGTGTTTTATCAAACAAATTTGCAGAGAAATTCTTGGCTTACTTCAAGGCCACAATATATGAAAGGAATAATATATCTAGCAAGCATCTATTTTAGCAGCTAAGAAAGATGTCAGAGATTTATTGGTATAAGAGCTTTGGGAGGAGCTACTATTAATAGTGTAGTTGATTCCTGTTATCAATCAATGTATTCATCCAAAAGCAAAATATCTTCTAAATCAAAAGGTAGTGTATCTCTTTGGACAAGATCTACTTTCCTACTTCCAAGTTCACAGTGAAAAAGCACAATGGATTATTTAGCTTCTTAAGAAGTAATTAAAAAGCTTTTTTTTTTTTTTTTTTAGAGAAAACTCACTTGATGGAATAGTCCTCTTTCTCCACTATTAAGTGTGTAAACACCTATCTCTATAACTTAAGTGGGAAAATGTTAACAGGCTAATAAAATACAGTAAAAGTCCCAAGTCTTTAAATTGTTCAAATATCTGTGTTTTTCTGAATTCAGACTCTCATATACCCATTTTCACTCTTTCATGATATGGAAAATGCATTCTTAAGAAGACTATTTTCCATAAGATGGCATCAACCTACATCTCTTAAGTGTACATATAAGACAGGAAGCTTTTTAAGATTCATATGAAGCTCAAAATTATATTAAAGGTAAGAGGGAAGCCCCCACACATTAATTAATTCCTTTAAGAATTTTAAGTGTCAAGAAATGAGTAAAATGGTTTTTTCAGTAACTCTTGGCTTCAATATTCCTCCATGAAGACATTATCATAATGAAGACCTAAATCTGTGGGAGACAGTAGACTTCACTGACCAAAGTCACTCAAATGAAGAAAGGATGGTAGTCAACTGGAATGGAGAGGAAATCACAGCATTTCTCCCAGCGGATTGCTTTTTGATATTGAATTCCAAATTCTTCCTGTTGTGAACTAAGCTATGCTGGTTTAGCTGTCTAACAACAGCCGAAGCCTTTGTAAAAGCCTCTGTGATAAAAGCCAGATGGAATGCAACAATGAAAGCAAGTCTTTGACAAGATTCTGCTGGAATGCAAACATTTATGGGCAGCTAGATAGAGTCCTACACCACCTGTTCTTGGAAGCTAAGAGAGTCCCCCTCTGTCTTCAGGCCCTTCAGGAGAATCTTGCATAACAGATTGACTCTGAGGAGGATGTCCAGTACTACATGGAAGCATCAGTTTACCTGCTAGCCTTTTCTGTGGGAAACACACCCAAACAGAGCTCAGTTTTAGCTCCATAAGGCTGCTGGCCCTGCTCGTGCTGGACCTTTTTCATTTAAGGCCAATAGTGCTCATCCACCCCTTCTGGCAAACCCCTTAGTTTGACCAGTACGTATTTCAATGATATAAGATTATTTTCTAAAAATTCTCATGCTGAAGAACAAAGCTCTTATATGAATTTTGACAACAATATTGGAAGTGCTTGTGTAGACTCTGTAACAGTTTTCTGTATCAAATTGGCTAGCCTGTAGTGTCCAACTGTTTGGTTAAACACCACTCTAGAAAGTTATCTTTTATATGTGATTAACATTTATAATCAGCAGGCTTTAAGGACATTACCCTCCATGATGTAGGTGGGTCTCATCCAATCAGCTCAAGCTCTTAAAAGCAAAGACTGAGCTTCCCCAAGGATGAAATAATTCTTCCTCAAGACTCCAAAATAAAAACCCTGCTGCTTGAGTTTTTGGTCTGCCCTACAAATTTGAAACTTGCCAGCCCCCATGATCACCATGAGTCAATCCCTAAAAATATATCTTTCTTTCAGACACACACACACACACACACACACACACACACACAGTTTGTTTTTTGGGAGAATCCGACTAACATAAGATCCCTAAGGAACACAGACTCCTGATTTGGGTACTTGAAGTGCTAACTAACCACCTGTAGAGTGTACATTACAGTCCACTTAATCTCACACACATTAAAAGTAAATTACCACCCAGACAATATGGCACCTTATTCTGTGGGTCTCTTCCCTCATGTACCTCCTATTTATTTTTTTCCTCGTTTGAAATTATCAGTTAAGTAGACACAGAGATAACTTCTTTCCAGTACACCTTTCCAGTTATGTTTATGTAGCTCCCAAAAGATTCACTCAAGACCTTGAGAACTTACCACAGTAAGTATGCAAAGAGTTACGTAGAGTGATAGTTATGCTTTCCATGGGTAAGCTGTCATGCAATGTAGTAATAAGTAAGCTAGCTATTCTAGGTGAAATTCTCCTCCCTAAATTATACCGTCTCATGAATCTACTCACCTCTCATTTCATTAGAAACCTTCAGAGCTGCAATCCTCAATATAGCAAAAACCAACATGCACATTTATAGCCTCTGCCTCTACTATTAGTTATCACAAATAATGTGTTCAGAAGTCAGAGTAAGGAGGAAGATTCCATGAGTCTGAGTCTGGTTCTGAACACTCATTGTTTTCACTCTACCATGGCTCACTGGAAAACTGTAAAAGAAATTATTCCAAAGCAATCCATATTTAGGTAGTTTTAAAAAAGAGATATCTCCACAAAGTACTTTGTCATTGTTTTCAAAAGTAGGAATGTGGCAAGTGAGAATTTTTTTCAACATTACATGAAAGTTGACCTAATATATCTACTACGTTCAGATATGTGGGGCAACATATCTCTAAGAAAGTAACAGAGAATATCAATCCTTTAAAAAGCCTCTAAAAAAATGGGTCATGTATACTTAAATAAAGTTTAGAAGTGCTTTTTACAATACATATTCCTACCCCTGCCAGAAATTCACAAAGCGTAGAGCAGAGTAAATGCCATGAAGCCCTTCAATAGAGAATTTTATTTAATTTTGTTAAACCTAGTGTTTCTGAAATGCATTTGATAACAGAATCTTTACTTTGAGTAATTTCCCTAAGAGTCCATAAAACGCTAGAACGTACTTTGAAAGATGTGGACACCAATTATTCCAGATAGAATGAGGTTAAAAGAAAAGTTTCCACATTAGGAGATTCTATTGACTTCTCTCAAGAAGTCATCTCAGTGTCTGACAAACAGAAAATCTTTCTGTATCTGAGATAAGTCCTTCATGCTACATTTTAAACATTCTCTCCTGTTGTGTACTCAGTGGAGAAGAAAAGCTGGTCACCATTTTCCATGTGAGAAATCATTTTTCATTTAGAGAACTTTATTAGACATCTATCTACTTTCTTTGCCACAAGAATAAGTACAATGATTAAATCTTTCTTAGATACTCATCTTCTACAAATGTTAACTATCTTCATGGCTCTACTTGGAATCATCTACTTTTGCCATTACATTTTTAAGTTAGAAAGATAATATATGTAGTTATTTTATTAGAAATACGACCTGGACTTGGTACCATGGTGTTTACAGATTACTGTGGAGTAATACCTTGTGTGGGAATTGGGTCAAAAAGTCAGTGGGCTATACCAAATAAAGTACTTGGCTTTTTCTCAGAGGCCACATGGTTTGAAAAATGCCTGTCCTTAAACACTAGAATCCCATTCACCACAACAAAGATGCTCACACCTTGAGGGCTCACAGGAATTACAACAGGAACCAACTAAAAGAAGAACGGATCCATGTCTCTCATCTGCTTTTTCCTATGACTGCACTCAGCAGAGGCAACAGTAAGAATTTTATCCACTGTTTAAGTCGTAATTTTCTCTCTTTTCATTTTTTTTGGCTTTTTTTTTTCATCAATCTAGTATAGTTGAATTTGTGTAAATGTACCTATGATGCAAATAACTGTATGTCCAGATGCATTTGATTATCATTGCAGTTAAGTTTAAAAAAAATATATTCAGTATATCCTAGGTACAAGGAAAGAGGAGTCTTTATTATTTGTTTTATTTTGTTTTAATGAACATTCAATAGATAATTACTATAGGCAAAGAAAGATGGAACCATTGGGCAAAAAAATGACTATGACCCAATCTCTGGCCTCAGACTTCATATTTGATGGAGATAAGGATAAGCAAAACCAAAATCAAAGTAAGACTGTATTAAGAATCATAATTGTATGGGAAAGGAAGAGATTCATTCTGCTTAAACCACGGAAGAATGTTGCACCAAGAAGTGCCCTTTGAATCAGTTCTTGCACAACAAGCAGGATTTTACAAAATATAGAAAGACACATGTGTGTGTAAATGTACAGTGGGGAGTGAGGAGTTTTATGCCAATGGAGCAAAAGACAAGCAGATATGAAATGAGTATTCCATATCAGAAAGAGCCCATAACCTGGAACTTTGTTCCTTGTATTGCTGGGAGGTTGGATAAATAAGGGGAACAACAAAAAATATAACAAATGAAAATTTAAAAATAAGGGGAAACAACAAGAACTGAAGTGGAAAAGATGGCTGGGGCCAGGTTGGGAAGGACTCTGAATGCTCCATTGAGGAATACGGACTTAATGGAGAACAAAGGGACCATGATGAATTCATGGAGAACAAAGTGACATGTTTAGATCAACCCATGGTAGAGTGAATGGAATGGAAGTAGGGCAAGCCAAACTCCTCCAGGCAGCTAGTAGGTCTTACTCTTTTTATTTTCCCCACTCGGCATAGTATTTAGTATTTAGTCTTATACTTTACCACTGTGATTTTCTTGCAAAGGCATTGCTGTGCATATATATATGGGGGGTGTGTGTGTGTGTGTGTGTGTGTGCGTGTGTGTACCACTACCATAGAAGCTATTCTGCTTTACTCCAATACTTTTTCAGTTTCATAGTAATTTTTCATTTCCATCAAGTTCTCTAGGAGGATCCCCATATAGTGCAGTATATACAGCTACCTACGTAGCTGCTATCTGCCATAGTCATGCTACTCAGACACCTGGCTCCTGCCTGTTAGAGACACAGAAAGGACAAGTGGCACATAGATGATGAAGGAAAATAATGGACAGGAAACTTCCACTACCCTTCTTTCGTGTGAGTCTTCTCAGAAACTTTCCCATTCTCGGCATTAGTACTCCTAGTAAGACAGGGCTATTGATCATTCCTTCACACCAGCAATATGCATCTAATACCAAATAAATACAGGTTTTATTCTAGGTTCTCTGGGCTTTATCAACAAGCAAAACAGTAGAAGATTCCATGCTAACATTTCTACTTGTGAAGGGGGATCATCAGGGAAACAGATAATAAGCAATAATATAAATAAGTTATACATCATGTTAGAAGGTAATAAGTTCTATGAAAAAAAATTAGAGATTGAACAGATAAAGAGTACCTGGAGGGTATCATGGGCCAGGATGTGTTGCAATTAAATATGATGAGTCAACCTGCTCAACATCATTAATTATAATGAAAATGAAAATTAAAGTCACCATGAGATACTACTTCATGCTTACTAAATTGGCTAAAATAAAAATGACTGATAAGAGCAAATAATGATTTGGAAACGGGAACTCTCATGTTGCTATGGAAATGTAAAAGGGACAATGACTTTAGAAACTCTCTCAGGTAATGATAGTACCTGGAACTAGAATGGTAGTGGTGGGGGTGGCTCAGTCAATAAGCCCCTGCCTTTGGCTCAGGTCATGATCTCAGAGTCCTGGGATCCAGCCCCACATCGGGCTCCCTGCTCAGCACAGAGTCTGCTTCTCCCTCTACCTCTACCACTCCCCCTGCTTGTGCTCTCTCTGTCAAATAAATAAATAAAATCTTTTAAAAAAAAGATTGAATGCATTTTAAGGAAAGAGCCAACATGCTTTGAATGGATTAAATGTATTATGTAAGAGAAAGAGGATTCTTTCAATCTAAGATTTTTGGTTCGAAAAACTCTAACAGTATGCTTGATGATTAATAGATGGGTAAGATTTCAGGAAGTACAGGTTAGAGTGCTAGGAATCAGAAGTTCTGTTCTGGACATTTTAACTTGAGATGTATATTTTTATAACCAGTAGAAGACATAATTTAGACAATTTTACATTGCTTGGAAGTTTGGAGAAGTCCAAGAAGAAGATCTAAATGTTGAGGATGACACTATCCAGATGGTATTGAAAGCCAAGAGACTAGGATGAGATCACTGTAGAAAAAGATAAAGAAGATAATTCATAGGTTAGAAGAAGTCCATGAATCAGCCTTGAAGTATTAAAACATTTAGAAGTAATGGAAATGAGGAAGTGACTGAGAAGGAGTGTCCAGTGAGGCAAAAGGAAACTCTAAATGAGCTGCAGACAACGAAGAAAGTGTTCCAAGGGGGAAATAAAAATGAACACATTTGAACGAGCTGAAAGATCAAGATGACGCTGAGAACTGACCACTGCATTTGAAAATGTGTATCTTGATCACCTCAGTAAGAGTTACTTTCATGGTATGGTAAAAACAGAAGCCTACCTGGAAAGCATTCAAGAAAGAAGAGAAGTATAAAGGCAATATGTCTATATAATGATTATGAGTTTTTTCAATGAAAAGGAAATTTAGAAATAAGGTGGTAGTTGGAGGGAAATGTGAGATCAAGGAAGGGCTTGAATAGGTGGGTGGATGGATAAGGACACCTGGTCACCTCTACTGGAAAAGCCTTCAAATCACCCTTTCAATGGGGGTTCCATTGTCTCACACCATGATGAAAAGGGATATCATTGTTTTGGTCATTATTAGGCAAGTCAGATCTCCTCCTATATCCCCAACCCCACTCAACATTCTCCCCTTATAAGTAGGCCATATGGTTGTAAAATACATAATTAAACATAATACCAAACCTCAAAATACCTTGTGAGAATGTAGTAAAAAGCCAATACTAAATAAATTACTCATAAATAAAATTCAGTGATGTTTCTTGTTGTTATGCAGGGAAACCACATTAGAAGATACAGGAAATAAAGAACTATAAAAAATAGATCCAATGACATTAATTCTGCCAATCAAATTAGACTGGTTATTTTCCTGATTTACATCGCTATTTATTGCAAACCAACATGCTTACTCCAGCTTAAATATGCAAGAGTCATAAAGGAAATCCAAGTACATTTTCAGACTATGGTCCTCCTGAGGTATAACACACACATTAACTATTCATAGAAGAAAATGGAACAATCAGACTTCATAGTTTTAATTTCCTTTAACTCTACTGTACATATATTCTAATGGGGTGATTATTCTAATCACAATGGTCAACAAATTAGTTCTTTAAAAATTTAATGCTAAGAACTGAATTCAATGCTAAATCCTTTTTTTTTGCTGTTGAATTAATGATTTTTACTTAATATAATTTTATGTAAAATCACTGGACATGAAAATTACTGAATTAGTGTATAAACTAATGCATGTAATAACATTTTAAAAAAATTAACATATAGTGCATTATTTGCCCCAGGGGTACAGGTCTGTGAATCATCAGGCTTACACATTTCACAGCACTCACCATAGCACATACCCTCCCAATGTCCATCATCGAGCTACCCCATCCCTTCCCCTCACCCCCCAGCAACCCTCAGGTTTTTTTTGTGAGATTAAGAATGTCTTATGGTTTGTCTCCCTCCGGATCCCACCTTGTTTCATTTTTTCCCTCCCTACCCCCAAAGAC
The DNA here is from genome assembly GCA_004024625.1 of Mellivora capensis. NCBI lineage: Eukaryota > Metazoa > Chordata > Mammalia > Carnivora > Mustelidae > Mellivora > Mellivora capensis. The sequence continues at coordinate 30,068 of PISX010008766.1, read as the reverse complement.
CCCCTGCCCTGCCTCTCAAATTCCTCATATCAGAGAGATATATGATAATTGTTTTTCTCTGATTTACTTATTTCGTTTAAATGATTGTTTGCCTGATGTAATACAGGTTCAAATTCAGTCTTAGTGCAGGTAGAATAGGAATAGTAGGAGGATATGATGGAAAGGTGCAGAATGAACCAAGTTCTATGTACAGATTCTCACTGTGATTCCCTTTAAGGGACAAAATCCTTAGAGATGCAACTGAGTTCTTTTGTGATAAACAAGAAGCTAAGCTTGAGGTCTTGAATTTCTAATGCTATGAAATAACATAAATTTCAAACAATCCTTATATCCAATCTGTAATTTTTCTAGAGAAAAGCTAACATATCTTAGTCTTTTACCCAATTCTGCACAATATCTTGAAAAATTTAAATATCAAGGGGTGCCTAGTTGGTGAAGTCAGTTAATCGTCCAACTCTTGGTTTCAGCTCAGGTTATGATCTCAGGATTGTGAGATCAAGCCACATGTCAGGCTTCATGCTTAGTGTGGAGTCTGCTTACAGTTTCTCCCTTTCCCTCTGCCCCAACTCCCATCCCCTCCAACTCTCTCTCTCTCTCTCATAAACACACACACACACACACACACACTCTCTCTCTCTCTCTCTCTCTCAAATAAATAAATCTTTTTAAAAAATGTAAATATCGATTCTTTAGGTCCTACTGTGCTAACTCTCCAACTAGTTTATGGGAATTTTTTTTTTTAAAAATGAGGAGACTTGGGGCACCTGGGTGGTTCAGTCAGTTAAGCGTCTGCCTTTGGCTCAGGTCATGATCCCAGCATCCTGGGACAAAGTCCCGCTTCTGGCTTTGCCCAGCAAGGAGTCTGCTTCTCCCTCTCCCTCTGCTTCTCCCCCTAGCTTGTATGCTCTCTCGCACTCTCTCTCAAATAAATAAGTAAAATCTTGAAAAAATAGAATAGTAAAAAAATAAGGAGACTTGATCTGTAACTATACTCCTCTATCTCTCTGGTTTCAGTTGGTACCACTGTACCCCTGACTCATTCTACTACAGCCCATTGCTTCTCTGTTGCTCCTGCATATGTCAGCCATGCTCTTCTTCAGGATTCCTAATCCTCAGGATTAGGAAAATCCCAATTCTCCTCTGCCTAGAATGCTCTTCCCTAAACAACCAAATGGCTCATTCCTACAGTTTCTTCTGGACTTGTACCATGTGTCATCTTACTTGAAAGTTCTGTCTTAATGTCTACACAGTATTTATCTACACTTAATTCTAATATATACAATTTTTTAAATTAATTATCCCCCTCTACTATAATCTAAGTCCATGAGACCAGAACCTTTGTTTTATTCACTGCTCTAATCCCAGAAACTAGACAAGAACTTAGCCTGTACTAGTCACTCAACAAGTAGTAAATATATGAAGGAAGAAGAAAGACTAGAAAGAGAAGCTGCTTTCCCTGTACTGGTCAAGGTGGACTTGGTGTACCTAGAATGAAAGAAATATTTTGCCTGATCCTCTGGACTTTGTGTATATGCTTTCTCATCCAATAAAAGGTATACTCTCATCCTCTCAAAATTTACGAACACAGGAAGATTTAGAAGATAAATTTAACCCAGTACTTATTCAATACAGTGAGCATGTTAATGAAAAATTTCCAGGCCAACAAAGTTGTGCTTATTTTGCTGACAATTCTGCATACATTTCTTTCATTGTGGGTTGTTTTTTTTTTTTTTACACACAAAAGAGTGTCCACAGAAGCAAGATCTCTGTTTCCCTGAAAGTTCACTCCCTACTGGATGATAAACAGAGTCAGAATCCTTAAGATCATTGCCTTAGTAACTAATCATTGCACATGAAAAATAGGATTGTCAGAAATAACAATTGAGGCAGGAAACATCTGACCTCAAGAGGTTGCTGAGTAGCAGGAAAACCTGATTTTTAAGAGCTGATTTTTATCAGGCCACGAACAGACCAAAAAAGAGAGAGGCCACAAAAATACAAGACAGATGCCAAACCTCTGTCTCCCAGCTCTAGAAGAACAAAAGGTAGGGAGTATACATTGCCCCCAAGGATTGCCTGAGGCATTAGTTAGTATTTGCAAAGAATTTTTAAGATGAAAGCTACCAGAGAAAGGCTAAATCTTACTATCTCAATAACGCGAATGCTATTCTTTCTTTTCATGCTGCATTACAAATTCTTTTAAAAATAGTCTACCAAAATAAAAGCCTTAACAGCCTTCCAAAGGGGAAATTTCCATTCATCCATCATGTTAACAAAGACACTCTGGGGAGAGCCAAGACATGACTTCTATGAGTCTATTGCCATCATGCAGGTCCATATTTAAAACACTCGAACGAGATGACAGCCTATGGGGAGTCGGCATGCTCTTTAATTTGTTGGGAGAGAGTCAAGGAAACCACTTCCTAACATACCAATCCAGTGCTCCACTATACTTACTTCTGCAGGTTAAGTACCATAATTCATAACCATCTCCCAAATTTCATGATGCTATTGATTTTTGGTTTCTGTAAATCAGTGTTTCTTCAAATTATGTTTCTTCCACCTGTAACAGCATGATCTGGGAAGATGTTAGAAATGCAGAGTCTCAGGCCTCACACTGGATCTACAGAATCCAAAATTTGGAGATGGAGTTCAACAAGCCCTATGTCAAGCCTTCCTGGTGATTCTGATGCATTGCTTTATAAGTTAAAGTTAGTGTGCATTTTAAAAATGGCCATTAAAATCCAACTGGACAGAATAATTGACATTACTAATTTATTTATTTGTCTAGCCAATGTATATTAAATGCCCGTCATGTAAAAAGCATTGCTCTGGAATCCAAAGTTTCTGCAGTGAACAAAACAGCCTGATCTCATGGCTCTTACATTCTAGTTGAAGTAGGCAGACACACAAAATGAGCAAATCATATGGTATTTTAGAAAATAAGTGTTGTGGAAGAAATAAAACAATTAAAGGAAGATGGAGCACTGATGAGAGGGGGCATGAATGCATTTTATTTTATTTTAGGTTGTTTTTTTTTTAAGATTTATTTATTTATTTGAGAGAGAGAGAGAGTGTGCGTATAAGCAGGAGGGGCAGAGGGAGTGGGAGAGAGAATCTCAAGCAGACTTGGCACTGAGCACAGAGCTCAACCTCACATCCCTGAGATATGACCTGAGCTAAAACCATGAATTGGCTGCTTAACCAATGCCAGGCACCTCTGAATGCATTTTAGATGACATGGTTAGAGTCTGCAAAAATTTGAATTTGGGTCATATAACTAATTGGTATGTCAGAATTTGTTAGAGGATGGTTTTTCACATCATTTTTCTAAGGTCTATTTATAAATTGATTTAAGAGATATTTATGTCAGGGTTCCTTTTAAGTAAGTACTTTTTAAGTACTTTACAAAAATTTTCAGGAATACAAGTGACATTTTGTATTCAAATTTTAGTTCTAAATTTATCCCTGCTTTTACTCTATTTGTATGCTTGAAACTTTATTTTTGGTACTTAAGATTATGTTAGTTAACCAATACATTAAATTAAATGTTTAATTAAAAAATTCGATAATCATGGAAAAATTAATATATGCTAATTTTAGACTTTTGATCCAATTCTCCTAGAATTGTTAGACACAGATAAAATAATGCTACAGTTAAAGTCGTCATGATTTTTTAACCTGTGATTAAGCTTTTTAAAATATGGGTCAATGATTAGTAAGCATTAAAATAGAAATAAGAAGTTTGATAGTTAAGAGAGTTGATTCAATTTAGACCAAACCCCTGGGAAATATGTTACTGAGTTGTTATGGACTGAATTGTGTCCCCTTATATATGGAAGCCCTAACCCCCAATGTGACTCTACTGTATTTGGAGATGCGGCCTTTCAGGAGGTAATAAGGTTAAATGAGGTCAAAAGGGCGGGGACCTAATACAACCGGACTGGTGTCCTTATAGGAGAAGGAAGAGATACCAGAACTCATTCTCTCTCTCTTCAAGTGCACAATGGAAAGGCCATGTGAGGACACCATGAAAAGGAAGCTCTTTGCAAGCCAGTGAGACAGAGCTCCCCAGAAGCCAACCTTCCCACCACCTTGATCTTGGACTTCCAGTCTTAGAGGCTGGAATTTCTGTGGTTTAAACCATCCAGTCTGTGTAATGCTGTCATGGCACTCCAAGCAGACTAATACATAAATATAAACATCTCCTTTTAAATAAAGAGTTCATTTGCACTTTGAAATAATTTCCCTGAAGACTCCTACGCAATGCAGGCTCCCCTAAACTATCATGATGACCAAAAGAAGGGTGACTAAAGTTCACATGTCCTTTATGGTCTCCCCAGAGGAATACTGACTACTTGTGTGTAGTGTCACAGAATGGTGGGTGTGAAAAGTAGCCACAGGTGTAAGGCCAGGAGGCAAGTCCAAAATAAAGAATAACTTGTGATCACCTCATTTGTATTAAGTAATGCTTAATAAGGTAAGGGAGGATAGAATTCATTATATTGATTCATCTAAGTTAATCATCAAATTCATCATTTTTTGGCACATTTTCATGGACTAGTTGCTGCATTAGGTGCTGACTATTCAATGGTGTGTTGAAAAAAGACAGTTTTTTTGTTTTGTTTTTTTGTTTTTTGCAGTCCATAAGAAGTTTATTATGTCTTCAAGACACTATAGTGTAGACTCCTCTCCCAGAGAAGGGTCCCTCATACACCGGTAATCACTACTCAGATGAATGGCTCACTTGTCGTTTTCATAGGCAGCTGGATTCTTCCTCTTGGATTTCTCAAACTCCTGGGTCCCCCAAGTGTAGACAAGATAAAACGCTACAAACAGGGGCACAACGTGAAGGGCGCACACCCGTGTGCGGTGCAGCACGTTGGGGATGCCCTTGCTGAAGTAGTGCGGGAAGGCGCGCTGCTTGAAGGGCGACAAGCTGTAGGTGATCATACGCCGCATGCGGGTCAGATTCCCAAAGGTGCGGCCCATGGTCACGGCAGCGTTTCACTCCCGCGCGGGGGTCACCTCGCCCTCCACAGTCGCGGGAACCACCGGCCTCTGTCCGTCACTTCCGCTAGCGAAAAAAGACAGTTTTTTAAAAATGTACTAAATAATATACATACAAATAGGTTATAAAAGTAATTGCTATGAAGGAACAGAAAGTGCTATAAAAGCTTATGATGGGTTCTGCCTTAATCAGATGAGGCTTTCCTAAGAAAGAAACATTTGAGCTGAGCAGTCAAAGACCATTCTAAGTAAAGGTGAGCAGATTCTGGGATGGGTAGAGTACAGAAAACCCTGTTGTGACATGAAATTGAAGAGTCAGGCAGGGACAGATCATGCAGTGACCAGATTATCCAAAAAATACAAGACACTGAGCAAGATGATGAGTAAAAACATGGGAATACAATCCACAAAATCCACACTGTGGGAAAATCTAGAGGAATAAAGGACCAGTTTTTCTAACAAACATATTGCAAGGGAAAGAAAAAGAAGAAGAAAAGTATACTCAAAAGGAATGTAAGTGACGTTTGAGCAATGGACCTTGTTTAGATCCTGATTTGAATAAATATACAATAACAACTACATAAGACAAAACAGGGAATTAGAGTTGGATATTTGATTAAGGAAGCAGTCTCGATTATTTTAGATGTGGTAGTGATATTAAAGTTATTTTTTTAAGGAATCATAATTTAGAGATCATGCTACCATATTTACACATGAAATGACTTGAATGTCTGGAATTTGCTTCAAAAGAATTCAGCATAGGGAAAAGGAGAAAATAGGTGGGAGATGAATAAAACAAGATTGGCCGTAAGTTCATGATGCTTGAAGCTGAGTGCGGGATAGTTGAAGCTTTACTGTGCTGCTCTCTCTTTTTTGTGTGTACATTTCAAATTATCCATAATAAGAATTTTCAAAAGGAAAAAAGAAAAAACATTAGGAGAAAAAGGACAATGGAGCTGCAAGTGCATGAGGAAAAATCAGGGCTCTGCACTTACCCAAGCTGCTGTCTCCCTTTAATTCATGTATATTGTGCTCAGATCAAGATACCTCCAACATTCGGTGCATTTAAAGTTAGATCAATGCTACTAATAAACTTTTCCAATACTATTTGAAATATTGACACAGCATTGAGAAATTCTGCAAATTTAAGCAGAAAGAATCCATTTGGAATCATCCCAAAAATGAATTACATTTTAGGGGGTCTATTTGAGCAAGCTGTAATCAGCAACTCGAGTATTTTTTTAAACCCATTGACTATGAATTACATTTCAAACTAATCATCTTGTTTATTTCTGCTAAAATTTCAGAAACCAAGTGATCAGCTTAAAATTCCTGCTCTGCCAGATCTCTTTTTTAAAGCTAAAGCAATTTTCTGCCATAAATTCTGCTAACGGGAGGAAAGACCTTGCCAACAAAATAGAATAAGCAGAAATAAGCCAAGAATTAAGCTTAAACAATTTAGTCATGCATTTTTGTTGGTTAATCAGGAAAGAGTAAAGGAATTCATAACAAAAATATATGAACAAGAAATGGGAGATAAGACCATAGGGCATCTGGCATCCAACAACAGGCACTTAATTAAATTGTATGGCCCTTTATATTCAAATTATTTTAATCAAGAATTTTTTTTTTTAAATCCCAGGATGTATTAAGTTCAAAAAGATAATCAGAGGTCTGTTCTTTTGTCTTTGAGGAACCTTTTCAGAGAAACAACAGGAACCCCAAACACTTCCTCAACATGGGAATATACCTGTGAGAGGTACTTAGGAAAATTTTTTTAAAAGCATCAAGTGTCTGTCTTATATCAGAAATCTTAGCATTCAAAGCCAAAGGGTCGCTCTAATTCTTTTACTTAAAAAATCCCTTGTTTATATAAAGACACAGTGCCTTAGTCTGCTCCATAGAACTTACGTCCTTCTTGGGGAAGAACCCTGTCTGGCTAGCCTCAATTTAAGCACCTTTAAGACCCGCGTGTAACATGTCACCCTGCCCCAACTCCTTCTGTTCTACTTGCCAGGTGTTGGTGACCTGACCTCCTTGCCAAGGCTGTCCCCTATTTTTGCCCTCACCATTTCTGAGTTAGCACTGATTCTTCAAAAGGCCTTTGGTCTACTGCTACCAGCTGTAATAGGTTTAAGCAGGTATTACCTGCTCTCTGCTCTTGAGCATCCCTAGTGTCTCACTCTTTGGTCACCTACCTTCTCCAGGATCACCCAAAGGAAGTTACTACCAGCCCCCCTCTTCTCAACAGAACCGCAGCTCCCACTTAAATGCACGAAATGTACAGAACCTGTCCTCCAACTGCTTATACTTATAGTGCAGGTAGTAACCACACACACATTGCCACCCACGCTGCATAGTGGAATGGTGTATGCACCACCAACATGGGGTGTCAACAGAGTTCAAGAAATGAGAATGGAAGAATGTGGGGAAATGTGTGGCAGAATTTAGATAGTTGGGATGATGGGACAAGAACCAGTCTGGCAGGGGCCACCGAATAAAAAAGCCTTGATGTTATGAACAAATGGGACATTTTTCTGAGGACAGGAAAACACAGTTCAGACTGTGTACTGTATAGTAGCAGTAATCATGAAATTAGTTGGAAGAGGATGCCATGTGTAGCAAGCTGTGGAGAGCCTTAAATTCCAGGTGGACAATAAAACTGATTTTGCAGTTTTCTCTGGAGAAGATTTGAATAATAGAGGAGAGATCTGACAAAAATCAATGAGATAGAATACTTCTCTTGTTTGAAACTTATTAATAGAGCACAAAATAATGAAGGTCTTGATGGAGACAGACAGTGATAACAGAAAAAAAAAGGAAGAGGAGAAAAGCTGCTTCAAAGAAACAAAACAAAACCAACCAAAACCAAACCAGGATTCAGATACTAACATACAAGAAAAGAAAGGGCCTTGTCTAAGATGACTCCTGTTTCTGGCTTAGCTGACTGGATAGTGGTGGGGTATGCTACCAGAATAGAGCAAACGGGAAGGAAATCCAAGTTTATAGAATAGAGACTTGGGGGGATAGAATATGTTCACTTAGTGGCAAGTTTGGAATCCTAAAAATTAGGATATTATGGAAAGAAGCTTGCTGCCCAAGGAGGTTGCATCGAGAGCATCTGCTTCACACAGTATGGCAGACTCGACTAGATGAGCTCCAGGGTCCTCCCTCACTCTTGTATTTCTACCCAAGTCGATGATGTGTGCAAAGCTACAGGAGTTGTTTTATCTCAGGAATCTGAGTCACTTCAAGAGCAAGAAGATATGGGTTGTGGTGCTAATTCTCCATCCCCTGCAGACTCTAAAATCTGTCTAATGTGGATTAAGAAATCCCTGTCTCAGTTGGGCAGCGGGTCCCCCTTCTGGAAAACATGGGATTTCATTTCTACCCTTTTCTCCCTGGGAGTTCCCATTAGCTTCACTAGGGGAGTCCGCAGAGCAGCTGGCATCACAGCTACCCAACCCACTTGCTGACATTATCACACATCATGCAGTAACCAATAACTACTACCTTTCTGCTAAATTCTACAAGCAAAAGTAGCACTTTATACATTTGAGGATTTTGTTCCAATAACCTCAATCAACTGACACCCAAAGGTTAAACTGGGAAAACAGTGGTACTCAGATTTAGTCTCCTGGTGACTACATAAGAGTCAAAGAGCAGTACAGCAGGAGGCTTGTTTCAGGTATCTGAAAACAAGCTTAGTAGAATGAAATCAACCAGTGAGAAGTGAATGAGAGGCAGTCCCCTTTACAGGCTACAGAAATATTAATACATAGGCGCAGAGCATAACGTACAAACTTCTTGAATCACTAGGCTGTGCACCTGAAACTAATGTAACATTGTATGTCAACTATATTTAAATTAAAAAAGTAAAAATAAAGAAATATCAATATAGAAATAAAGCTATGTGAGATTTTTTTTTTATTTCATGTGGAACAACACAGTTTAAATGAAGGCTTTTTCTCACCCTCAATAAATCTAAAGTAGATCTGAAATACCATTAAAACTCTCTGAATTTTCTAAGATGGTATTAATACAGTTATCTTATTAACAGAGTAAATTTAATAAAGCACATTTCTACATCTAAGACTGCTAGCAACAAATTCTAAAGCACATGCCTGCAGGAAAGCAAATGTGCTATTCTGCAAAACACACACTTGGTTCATTACTTACTTCTAGTCTAGTTCTGCTCTATAGAGCATTTACTCTATTTTTAATTCAGATATAATGTATTATTTATTTCAGGGGTACAGGTCTGTGAGTCATCAGTCTTACACAATTCACAGCATTCACCATAGCGCATACCCTCTATTTTAAAACAATAAATTTTCTTGCTGTCATTTCACCCTCTCAGTTTCATTCAATAAACATGTATAGGTTGCACACTATGTACCAGGCACATGTTTCCAGACTCCCAGACAAGAATTGAATTAGCAATCACATTAACAATGCCATAAGTGGGTACGATGCTTTGGGGTTCATGAACACTTTTGTATAAGAATCATCCGATACCAACAAAACTCCTTTAATTTTATAGTGAAGGAATAGAGCGGTCATTCCAAGTATGCAGTAGACACGTGACACTAGGTTGTCTGGCTCCAAATCCAGCTCTCTGCTACAACACATGGCCTCTCATTTTGACTGCTTAATTAATGTGCAGAATGGAGAGTGGGATATGTTGTGTCAACTGTTGCTTCCATGGAAGTACTTGCCTGCGACCCAGACTTTCAGGAGTTCAGCCCAGGTGATCTTGAGTTTCCATGGGACAAAATCAGAGCTGATAAGAGCTTACAGTGAGTGTACCATCTCTTTTAACGACACAGTCAACAGATGATTACACTACTGAAAATTTCTGCTAGAGCATCACACAGCCAGAAATAAAATTGTAAATTAAAAGCTTTACATAATGTTCACTAGAGCCTAGCAATTTTGTCATTATACAAATTATTTTTGCCATTATGCTCTAATTTATGAAGAAAAGGATTTTCTCTTAACTTCATTGGTTTCTCAGCAACTGAGAATTTAAGGGAAATATTAACATATAGGATTATGTAGTTTTCTCCATGAAATAAAAAGCCAATAGTTAGACTGGAACAGTTTTTCCCAACTGCTGGGCTATTATCCAGAAGCAAATTTTGCCAGCCTCAACAGCTCCCTCCCCAGAAACCATTCCCAGAGACAGCACAGGTTGTTCAGCTCTCCTCTTCATCCTACTTTACATTATTTCTTTTCATTTCCAGGTAGGAGATTAAAAAAAAAAATCAAATACCTCACCCAACCATGGTGCCATTTGAGTTTTGAAAACTAAAACTAGCAAACGAGGTGATCTCTTCTAAACCCGTGAATCTATTAGTCTGTGAATAAAGCACTAACTATATGAATATCAAACAATACTCACACCTCAGAGGACATTATACTTATGGATCTTAAAAAGGGGTGACCCTAGAAATCCCAGAAACACTTGGACACCTTGTTAAAAACACAGATCCCTGGGCCCAAGCCCAGATATACTAAATCAGAATTTCTGGAAGTAAGACCGGAAATCTATATTTCTAACACACTTCCTTGGATGATTCTGATGTTCATCCTGGTTTGAGAAGCATTATTTAAACAAGTGGTTCTCAAAATGTGGTCCCTGGATCACCGGGAACACTGTAGAAATGAAGATTCTCGGGCATTTCTCCAGACCTACTAAATTAGAGACTCTCAGGATGGGCCCCAGAAATCTGTTTTATGAAGTCCTCCTGGTGGTTTTGATGCATGGTGAAGTTTGAAAACCATTGACTTAAACAAGAGAATAGTTAAATTTCAATTAAAAAAAAAAACTGTATACTGAGACCCTCCTGAGTGAAATCCCTGGGTTAGTTGCTGCAGGGAAAAAGAGCAGCTTATTTTGTACTAAATTATTTTTTAAATACATATTTCTTCAAACTTTTACTGAGAATTTACTCTGTGCTAAGTAAGCACTGTTAGAGGCTTCTTAGGATAAAGGTATTAGGTAAAGGTATTCCTGGATTCAAGGAGCTTATAATCTACTGAGACAAACTTTTTCTGTAAAGGACCAGACACAGGGGTTGGCATATTTTTTCTGTCAAGGGCCAGAGAGTAAACGTTTAAGGCATTGTGGGTCACAGGCATCTGTGCAACTACCTGGGGTTCTGTTACTGTAAATGCAGCCAGAAATAATATGTGAATGAATGAGGTCGGCTGCGTTCCAGTAAAATTTCATTTACAGATATTAATATTTGAATTTCATATAGTTTTTGCATGTTATAAAATATCAGTCATCTTTAGAGGTTTTTTTTCCAACCACTTAAAAAATGTAAAAATAATTCGGGGGGCCTTACAAAAACAGGTGGGGCCAGAATTATCCTGTGGGTGGTGATTCGCTCTACAGTAAAGCTGGTAAGGTGGTAACAAACAGCAGCTGATGGTTGGACTCTCTGCAATGTCGACAGAAATTATAAAGTCAGAAGAGTTTTCAGAAGGAAAAATGTTGAATTCTGTCTTAAACAGTCTTTTCTGTCATTTCTTACCCTGTTGTTTTCCTAAAAAGTATCACAAGCCTTTTCTTAAATTTCTCTGTAGCAGAAATATATCTGTCCACTTAAGTAAATCCCCTTCAGCTTCTCATCCATACCATGTCTCATGAAAATAACATGATGCTAACAGAGGGTCTTTCTGCCTTTCCCCATGGGTCCAATTTTCTCCATTTATATGGATATGGAAGCCAAGACTTTCAATGTTTTAAAAAAACATCTTTGCTCAAGCATATATTGCATCACTTCTTCTCTCGTTCATGTACAAGGAGGTGGAGATTGGCTACCATTTCTACAACATTTAGTCTGCATTGAAAACTGCCAGCTTATGTTGTCTACTGCAGGCTCCAATTTTTTGGAGAACCCTAATTAACTTGGGCTTTTTATTTCTTTGTTTTAAATCTCAGATTTGTACAGATAAGTGCTAATTATCTAGTTTCTAAAGATTAATACTCACAGAAATATAAATGTCACTATGCTGACAGAACAAATTATATGTGAATCTGTGTTACCAGTTCCCAAATTTGAACCCACTCAGTGTATTGAATTAGAATCTCTGGGCATAACACCCAGAACTGGGACTTTTAACATGCTTCCTAGTGTCCCTGATGCCAGTCAGATTTGAGAATCACTCTCTACCCTACAGTGGCTAGAAAGTGGAACAGACAGACCTGAGTGGCTCTGGACAGGACTTGCTCTTGGATGGTAATACTCAGGAAGTGTCAGAGCACCATTTTGCTGGGTCATGGAAGAAACATCTTCATTTTCAGATGGAACTTAAATTCTAAGTTATTTATCACAGCAAAAGTAGAAACTTCCCACCCAAACTTCCCACCATTCAGAGCAAGCTGAGCAGAACATGAGTTGGCAAATTAGAGAACATGCAAACTAGAAACAAAGGCTGCAGTGTTACTGTGTCTCTTCTACATAGTCTTCATACCTGGCCAACCTACCCGCTAATCAAGATCCTTCCAGCTCATAAAGTCAAGGTTGGAACCCCAGCCTGTTCTAGAAAATCACTGCAGCCCTCAACTCAATTTTTTACCATTGTCCATTCACACACACCCTTATTCTCATCTTTTGAGTTCAGGATTACTGACTCTACGCTCACTCTTAGGAGTTGGCTGGCACTTCCTTCCACTGTGAAGAGTCCCCAAATCAACATCCTGGCTCATTGTCCCTCAGTCTTGCTCCATCGCTCTTGCTTCAATTTCCTTTGCTTTTGGTGAAAACTTCTGTTCTAGCCCTTGCTCCTATTGAAATTCCTGCTGGGGTAGGAGAGATACAGGACTTAGGACATATGAGAGCTAAACTTTCTTAATTAGGAAAGACATGGCTAAATAATTACTGAAGGACGACAGACAAGATGTAGAGAAATCTCTGAGATTAATAGGAGCACACCACTGTACAAAAACATCCTCAGCTCTTTAGCCTTTCAAGGCTGGAGCACCGGATAGGGCACATTTGGGGAGTATCAGAGAACTAGGCTGACAAAAGAAGATGAGACAGACTGGGTCAACCAAAGGGGATTCGGCAGCTTCCTAGGGAATTTATATCTTGTTTTATATAACATTACACTTAAATTAACTAGAAAGTCACACTTCTCATTCCACTGTGTAAGTTCATGAATGCTCAACGAAACTTACCAGTGTACAGATTTCTGTGATACTGTATTTTAAGACCAAAAAAAAAAAATGGATAAGGGATGGGACATGGAATTTTAAGTTCCTATCAAAACTGTCATGCAGCATGGATTCTCAGGGAGATGGTACTGTTTCAGAAGGTACCTCGATAAGTCTCACTCCTGTCTTGCGGCTCACTGTATCAGAGGCCCCAGGATTCCTTCAACCCATTAGTTGAGAGCCAGATCAGCTCAATTATTTCAATCAGCCAAAGCCAATAAATACACTAAGAAATTCTGATGACATAAAAAGTATGTCATCAGTATGGCTGTCACCCCCAAGAATATAAGAAAAACTGAGCAATAGATAGGTTTGTCAATTAGCATACCTTCTCACCTAACTTACTGAAACCATTTCTGAGAATGAGTAGCTGCTTCTCTTGACCTCAAAACTTGCGTTCCCTTGTAGCATGTGCTCACCCTAGATATCTCACCATATCACCTGTGCCTCGACCTACTCTCCAGAGTAGTTCATGCTGCAGAATCACCAGGCAGAGCACCCACTTGCTCAGGAACCAGATCCTGTCTGTGATTCAAAAAGAAAACCACTCTGATTGAAGTAATTCACAATCAAGTACAAATCACTAGTATATTTAAACAATTAGGAAGTGAAAGTTCACTGCCAGTTTTTTAAAAAAATATTTTATTTATTTATTTGACAGAGAGAGAGATCACAAGTAGGCAGAGAGGCAGGCAGAGAGAGAGGGGGAAGCAGGCTACCCACCGAGCAGAGAGCCCAATGTGGGGCTCGATCCAGGACCCTGGGATCATGACCTGAGCTACCCAGGCTCACCTCACTGCCAGTTTTATATCAGGAAAACCTTTCTCCAAAAGAGGTTAAGGCTTTAATTGGCCTTTATGAAAGGTATGTGCAGTGATCAGAATGGAATATTTATGTGCTAAATAAACTAAGTGTGTCTGTCCCAAAATTCTGAGATGTCCTGTTCAAGTAGTTAATGACAGTGGCATTGCTCAATATGCCTGAGAACTTTTATTGATACATAAATACAAGGGAAAAAATATTTAAGAAGAAACGAAGTGAGCTTGGGAATTTATCTAATGTTGTGTTTCACCAAGTCCTGCTTCATAATGCTTTTTCCTAGGGACACGAAAAGACTGCATTTCCCAGCATCCTTGCATTTAGTTGGAGCTATGTGACTAGTTCTGGCCAATACATGTGAGCAGTAATATATGTGTCTCCTTCTGGCTAAAATATCTAAGGGTTGGTGGGGCTAACTGAATATTTGATGATATAAGGAAACTATAATCTTTTAGGTATGATAATGGTATTGTGATGGTGCTCTTAGAAATAATCTATATCTTTTGGGGCGCCTGGGTGGTGCAGTTGGTTAAGCATCTGAGTCTTGGTTTTGGCTCAGGTTGTGATCTCAGGGTCATGAGATTGAGCCCCACATGGGGCTCCACACTCAGCTCAGAGTCTGCTTGAAATTCTCCCTCTTCTTTTACCCCCCTTACTTGTGCTTCCTCTCTTTCAAGTAAAAAGATAAAAAAAATTTTTAAAAGGAAGAATCCATATCTTTAAAGGTACATACATACTTAAACTTTTACGAAGAAATTTCTGGCATCATTTTCAAAATATTCCAGTAAGAGTAGGCAGGCTGAATAAGGATACAATTGAAGCAAAATTGAGTAGAAAATGTGGAAAGATTAAGTAATGAGTAAGGGGATTGAGCCAGTAATCAAAAATCTCCCAACAAAGAAAAGCCTGGGACCAACTGGCTTCATGATGAAGTCTACAAAACATTTAGAAAAGAATTAATACCAATCTTTGTTAAGCTCTTCCAAAAAATTGAAAAGGAGAAAACACTTCTAAATTTATTTTACAAAGCCAGCATTAGCTTGATATCAGAAAAGATACTATGAGAAAACTACCAACATCCCTCATGAACATAGATGAAAAAGTCCTCAATGAAATACTAGCAAACTGAATTTAATATCTAACTGAAACGACCCTAGGATGCAAGAATGAGTTGACTTGCAAATATTAGCAATAGTGATATACAACATTAACAAACAGAATGAAGGATACATTTCAGATGACCATCTTAGTAGATAGAGAAAAAGTATTTGATAAAACTCAGCATCCTTTTATGATAAAACTGTCAACGAATTAGATATGGAAGGAATTTAACTCAACATAATAAAGGCCATATATGACAAACCCTCAGCTAATATCTTCCAGCAATCCCACTTCTGGTTATATATATCTGAGGGAAATGAAATCAGTATCTCAAAGAGATATCTACACTCCCATGCTCATTATAGCACTACTCATAATAGCCAACATGTGGAAAGAACCTAGGTGTTCATAAAATGATAAATGGGTAAAAAAGATGCATATTTATAGACAGACAGACAGGTATAGATATACATAATGGAATATTCATTCATTAAAATGAAATTAAAATTTAAAAGAGAAGGAAATTGTGCCATGTGCATAAATGAACCTGAAGGACATTACGCTAAGGGAAATAAGCCTGACAAAGAAGACAAATCCTATATGATCTAACTTACATGTAGACATGTAAGTTAGATCATACTGTACGTGCTGACAGCCTACAATTGGCCACTTGAGATAAAATAGAAATGTGAAAGATTAAAGGGTTCCTGTCACTAGCATGCTTGAATAATGGTCCCTGATTATAATGGTCCCCTGTGTGCTGTGACAGGCCAACTGATCAAAATTAAGTCAAGTTCCTGAAGGTATCCAAACTTTGGGAACCATTAACTGTTTCTCAGTTATGGTGTCAGCTCTTTTTTTGGTAGGGCTTATGTTGCTGATCTTCAGAGTATCTTATTCACAGAGGGTGTGATAAGTTACCAACTCAGAATGACATCGGGGCATCAGAAAGACACCACTGGACTAACATTATCTCTTACTGGACTACGGTAGAATTTTTTTCTGCTTAGAAGTCTAGGATTTTATTCTCTGGAAAGGTCTCTGAACTACAAGAGATCAGACACACACCTCAACCCTAACCCTAACACTAACCTGAACCCTAAACCATAAATCCCAAATGCCTAACACCTAATGCTAAGTCTAACCCTGATTGTAACCTAAAACCTAAACCTAGATCTGAGAAGAAAAACCCAGGAATATATTATACACACACACACACACACACACACACACACAACACACACACAAAATGGAATATTACTCATCCATAAAAACATGAAATCTTGACATTTGCAACAATATGGATGGAGTTAGAGAGTACCATTAAGCGAGATAAGACCGTTAAGCGAGATAAGTCAGTCAAAGAAGAAAAATACCATATAATTTCACTCGTATATGAAATTTAAGAAACAAAACAAATGAACAAAGGGAAAAAAATAAGAGAGAGGCAAGCAATGAAACAGACTTTAAATACAGAGAACAAACTGATTACCAGAGGGAAGATGGGTGGAGGCATGGGTTAAATAGGTGATGGGGATTAAGGAATGCATTTGTGATAAGGACTGGGTGTTATATGTAAGGGCTGAATCACTACTGTACACATGAAACTAATTCCAGTATGATAACTGGAATTTAAATAAAAAACAAAGTTTTTTAATTAAAAAAAATTTAAATTCCAGTATGATAACTGGAATTTAAATTAAAAAGTTTAAAAAATTCTGCTTAGTTGAAAGTTTCAGCATTAAATTAAAAATTAAGGGGGCACTTGGGTGGCTCAGGTGGTTAGGGGTCTGCCTTCAGCTCAGGTTGTGATCCCGGATCCTGGGAGGAAGCCCCACATCCAGCTCTCTCCTCAGTGGGGAGCCTACTTCTCCCTCACCCTCTGCCTGCCACTCCACCTGCTTGTGCTCTCTCTCTCACAAATAAATAAATAAAATCTTAAAAAAATAAATTAAAAATTAAGATGTTATATTAGAAAGATTTCAAACTTTGTAGATATATATATGTGTATATATATATATATATTTTTTTTTTTTTTTCATAGTCTGGCCATGCTGAGAGACCAAGAGCAAGTCACTGAACCTCTTTACTCATCCTTAGTTTGGACAATTTGCCCATCTTACCTCCCATGCAAGGGCTTTGTAAGATTACAAAATAAGTAATGATTGGGAAATTACTCTACCATTGCATATTTTTTAATCATTGACAAATTATCCCAAGTACTATTGCCATTATTATTATTTTAACCTTTTAGATTAAGCAATATGGTGAAGGGATTATTCTAGAGCCACTATATGTATGTGTTTAAGATGAAGATGATGGAAAGATTAGTTGGGGGTGGCAAGCACTCTCTGCCTTTTTACATAAGCATACCACAATGTCTTGGTTTTTTTTTTCTCCTCAAGTTAGATAAAGCAAAAGAAAGAAAATTCTGGAAAAGACTGAAAAACGAATGACCTTCTTAGCTAAATTTAGAAAAAGAGAATCTAAAAGAGAAGGAAACTCAGAGAAAAACTCATAAGAAGATATTATTTAAAAAAGGAAAATATAAAAGGAAATATCAACAAGTTACACGTAGAACAAAAATAAGATTTTTGAAAAGCCAAGTTTTATTAGGGCAAATACTAAAGAGACAGGAAGCTAGACAAAACAACCATCATCTAGAAACTGCTTATGTTATTATAGAGCAATTGACACTCACTACTTTAAAGGAAGACATAATCATTACCAAAACAAGAGCAAAGATACTATTAAAAGCTGTGTGGGGTACCTGGGTGGCTCAGTCAGTTAAGGACTGCTTTCAGCTTGGGTCATGATCCCAGAGGTCCTGGGATCAAACCCCATGTTGGGCTATGTGCTAGGCAGGGAATCTGCTTCTCTCTCCTCCCTGCCCCTCCCCTGCTCTTTCTCTCTCTCAAATAAATAAATACAACCTTAAAAGAAAAAGCTGTGTATCTATAAATCCTATAAAAGCAGTCAAGCATCAGAGAAGACCATTAGGAGCAGAACTGACATCAAGAATGAAGAACTTGTGATATTAAAAAGACAAGAACAGAACAAGTGAAAGCACACCAAAGGTACACAGACAATGACAAAGAAAGAAATCTACAAGCCAAGGATAAAACCAGGATATCCAATTTCAGAATAATTGGTGTACCAAAGGACATCAAAATGCAAAGTGGAATTTTAAAAAATAAACATGTTTATTATAGTTCAAGTGTTTTCAGTTTGTTTTTTTTTAGTTTCAGAGGTAGAGTTTAGTGATTTATCAGTTGCATATAACACACAGTGTTCATTAAATCACATGCCCTCCTTAATGCCCATTACCCAATTACCCCCTCCCCCCACCAACCTCCCCTCCAGCAACCCTCAGTTTGTTTCCTATAGTTAAGAGGCTCTTATTGTTTTTCTCTCTCTCTGATTTCACCTTATTTTATTTTTCTTTCCCTTCTTCTATGTTCATCTGTTTTGTTTCTTAAATTCCACATATGAGTGAAATCATATAATATTTGTCTTTCTCTGACTGACTTATTTCACTTAGCATAATACCCTCTAATTCCACCCATGTTAGAAATGGCAAGATTTCAATTTTTTTTCAATGGCTGAGTAATATTCCATTGTATATGTGTGTGTGTGTGTGTATAATATCTTCTTTATCCATCCACCACTTTTTCCACATCCTTGCCAACATCTGTTGTCTCTTGACTTGTCAATTTTAGCCATTCTGACTGGTGTGAGGTGGTATCTCATTGTGGTTTTGATCTGTATTTCCCTGATGCTGAGTGATGTTGAGCATTTTTTCATGTGTCTGTTGGCCATTTGGATGTCTTCTTTGGAGAAATGTCTGTTTATTTCTGCCCATTTCTTGATTGGATTGTTTTTGGGGTAATGAATTTGATAAGTTCTTTATAGATTTTAGATACTAGCTCTTTATCTGATAAGACATTTGCGAATATCTTCTCCCATTCAATAGGTTGCCTTTTAGTTTTGTTGACTATTTCCTTTGCTGTGCAAAAGCTTTTTATGTAGAAACAAGTCCCAATAGTTCATTTTTGCTTTTGTTTCCCTTCCCTCTGGAGACGTGTCTACTAAGATGTTGCTGTAGCTGAGGTCAAAGACATTTCTGCCTATGTTCTCCTCTAAGATTTTGATGGATTCCTGCCTCACATTGAGGTCTTTCATCCATTTTGCATCTATTTTTGTGTGTGGTGTAAGGAAATGGTCCAGTTTCATTCTTCTGCATGTGGCTGTCTAATTTTCCCAACACCATTTGTTGAAGAGACTGTCCACTCTCCATTCGATATTCTTTCCTACTTTATCAATTAGTTGATCATAGAGTTGAGGGTCCACTTCTGGGTTCTCTATTCTGTTCCATAATGTATGTGTCTGTTTTTGTGCCAGTATGATACTGTCTTGATGATTACAGCTTTGTAAGACAGCTTGAAGTCTAGAATTGTGATGCCACCAGCTTTGGTTTTCTTTTTCAACATTCCTTTGGCTCTTGGGGGATCTTTTCTGGTGTCATACAAATTTTAGGATTATTTGTTCCAGCTCTGTGAAAAATGCTGGTGGTATTTTGATAGGGACTGCACTGAATGTGTAGATTGCTTTAGGTAGCACAGACATTTTAACAATATTTATTCTTCCAATTCATGAGCATGGAATGTTTTCCTATTTGTGTCTTCCTCAATTTCTTTCATAACTGTTCTGTAGTTTACAGAGTACCAATCCTTTACCTCAACAAAGTGCAATTTTACTTAGGGAATAAATTAAAGATAATTTTATGAACTGTCAAGATGTCAAATTATATTATAGGTATCTTGAACAAATATGAAAAGCCAGTTGGAAACAACCTTCATTGAAATATATGTGGGTAATTACTTGTCACATTTTTAAAGTTTGAAACACACGAACAAAAGAATATGAGATCTAGTAAAAAGGCATGAAAGAAGATGAAGATGTGATTAATGAGATACTTTTATTGTACTCTGGATTACGTAGATTGAGTGTAGACACTTTGATAAATTCATATGGAGAAGTCAAAGGCCAAATTTCCTCCAGAATCTCCTTCTAAAGAGAATTTTTACTTTTATAATATGTATATGTCTGGATTCTTGGGAGTTGAAGGAAAGGCCTGATAAATGAATGACACAAGATATTAATTTTGTCTTGAGATCCACCAAAAAAAGGGAAGAATTTTTTTCAGGCCACCAGATGAGATGAAGTCATAATACAATCCCTTTGGCACTTAAGATGGCATAGTTTGGAGAACAGTAAATTGGAGATCAAAGGAACATACGACAACCACTGCCTTGCTGATGGCAGAACTTACGATAGAAATAAATGTTTGGTGAACTGAGAGCAAACTGGTGTGATGGATTATACTTTTTCTCATCTAACTATCTCTTTTGACTATACATCTTAGTTTTCTAGAGACTGGCAGCCGCAAGGAACAGGCCCTATCTTACTAAAAAGGTAAGAATGCCCTGGTACTCAGACTTGAGACACAAGGCAGGCTTCAAGGGAAATCAACCCAAAGCTAAGGGGAAAAGGAGGCATCATAAAAGAACAGAACCCAGGAAAGGTCGTTTTTTTCTTTGAAGACAAAAGATAGCTTTTGAAAATAACAGAAAACCTCAAAAACCTGAAAATAATTATCAATGAAGTCTCACAGCTGCAAATATTCCAACAAAGAGAATGTAATGACAGATAACTATTAAGGACCAGTGGATTGCAGTTAACAAAAGGAATGGTTAGAAATACCACATAAAGAGTCAATTAGGCCACATTTTGAGACACATAAAATATAAATAATATTCTACAAAGTGTCCCAGGCTATGTCAATGGAAATGCCAGCATATAATTTAGATTTCATATCACCTCCAATAGGATATTCAAAGTTAACATATTTAATTGAAATGTATATTAAAAGTAATGATGACAACTGTGTCAAGATGTATTGTTATGAAAAATATGGATTCAGATTGACAAATAATCTCTTCATTTGACAATAAAAAGTTTAAAATCAGTTATCAGAGAAGACAGCAATGGAGTAGGAGGACATTAGGCACGTCTTGTCCCACGAATACAATTAGATAACTATGAAATCATCCTAAATACCCCAAAAATCAACTTGAAGACTGACATTACAAATTCCACAACTAAAGGAAGAGAAGTGGCCACATCCAAGAAGGTAGTAAGTGTGGAGACAGGGTCTGGGGGAGAAATGGATCATCAGTGCTGCAGAGGGGAGGGAGCCTACTCTCAGGGAAAGGTGAGAGTGAGAGGGGGACACAGAAGAACACACCAGGAGAACGTTTTCCCAAAGCCATTGGCTAGGAAAATGAGAGGGGCTGATTTTCATGACTTCTTGCAACCAGTGGGGCTTATAAAGGTCAGTGGGCTTGGCTGGGATAGAGCCCTGAGGGTGCTTCCCTGCTCCTGGAAAGAAGGCAAGCAAACAACCCAGAAACAGCCAGTGCAGAAACGGTGATCTGAAGAATGACTGGGGCACACAGTAGGAAGATTATTCGCTCTTCTTGGAGTGCATCCTTGAGAGATCTCTATCACAGAGATGCCTCTCTGGGAACAAAGGAGCTGGCTGGTGCCATTTCTCTCCCCCACCTATCAGCATAAACACAGCCACCTACAAGAAGCAGTGCTGTGCCCACATTGGCTGCCTAACCTGCTTACACCTAGTCCCACATCCCTGTGCTCTGGTGGGGCTGCACCTCTCAGTCAAGGTTGCCTCAGTCCCAATGTGGTGAGCTCCTTCTCCAGAAGACCAGCAGAAACCCCTGCCCCCACCACTTTTCCCTACCATAGAGTTCTGCAAGGCCTTGGTTCTGATGGAAGTATTGTCAGGACTCATTTCATAAGCAGACTGGAGCACACCTAGTTAAAACTTGCTACATTCTGGTCAAGGACCAAACACGGCCCACCGCAGGCAAAGAGAGCCTCTGCAGAGGACTGGCCTGAAGGATAGAGCAGCCAAAACAACAGCAGAGCTCATGCAGCACACATAAGAATCACTTTCTGAAGTACCAGGCCCTGGACACTATATGACCTCTTCTTCATAAAGCCAATACTCTCAAGAGCAGGAGACACGTGGTTTTTTTCTAACACAGAGAAGAGGGCAGAAACTCAGACAAAATGCCAAGATGGAGGAATTCATCCCAAATGAAAGAACAAGATAAGGTCACAGCAAGAAAGGTAATTTAAACAGATATAAGGATTATACCTAATGGAGAATTTAAAGCAACAATCATTAGGATACTCACTGGGCTTGAGAAAAGACTTCAGGGAGTCCCTTATCACAGAGATGAAAGAGTTAAGAATCATTTACAAATAAAAAATATAACTGAAGTTGAAAACAGACTTGATGCAATGAACACAAGGCTGAAGGAAGAAGAGGAATGAATAAGTGATATAAAAACAAAATACTGGAAAACAATGAAGCTGAAAAAAGAGAACAAGAATAATTACGGAACATAAGCATAGACTTAGGGAACTCAGTAACTCCATCAAATGTAGTAACATTGGTATAACAAAGTTTCAGAGGAAGAAGAGAGAGAAAAAGGGGCAGAAAATTTATTTGTGGAAATAGTGCTTGAAAAGTTCCCTAATATGGGGAAGGAAACAGACATCCAGATCCAGGAGGTACTGAGAACTACCATGAAAATCAACAAAAACAGTCCAACATGAAGACATACCGTAATTAACTTTGCAAAATATAGAAATAAAGAAAAAATCTTAAAAGCAACAAGACAAAAGAAGTCCTTAACTTACAAGAGAAGACCTATGAGGTGAGTTGCAGATTTCTCAACAGAAACCTGGCAAGCCAGAAGAGAGTGGCATTGATATATTCAATGTGCTGAATGGGAAAAATCTGCAGCCAAGAATACTCTACCCAGAAAGTCTACCATTCAGAATAGAAAGACAGATAAAGAATTTCCAAACGAAAACTAAAGGATCATGACCACTATACCAGCCCTGCAAGAATTATTGAAGGGGTCCCTTTGAGTGGAAAGCAAAGACCAAAAATGACAAAGACAAGAAAGGAACAGAGAAAATGTCCAGAAGCAACAATAAAGTAAGTAATAAAGTAGCACTAAACACATGTCTTTCAATAATTACTCTGAATGTAAATGGACTAAATGGTGTAATCAAAGGACATAGGGTATAAGAATGAATTTTTTTTTAAAAAAAGAACAAAAACAAGGCCCATTTATATGCTGCCTTCAAGAGACTCATTTTAGACCTAAAGATTCCTGCTTGAAAGTGAGGGGATTAAGAAACATTTATCATGCAAATGGATGTCAAAAAAAAGCTGTAATAAAGCAAAATAAAAGCAAAACATATATTTGACAAAACAAACTTTAAGACAAAGACTGTAGGGCACCTGGGTGGCTCAGTTGGTTAAGTGACTGCCTTCAGCTCAGGTCATGATCCTGGAGTGCCAGGATCGAGTCCTGCATCAGGATCCCTGCTCAGCAGGGTATCTGCTTCTCCCCCTGATTCTCTCTCCTCTCAAGCTGTCCCTCTCTCTCATTCTGTCAAATAAATAAATAAAATCTTAAAAAAAAAAGACAAAGACTATAAAAAGAGATGAAGAAGGGCGCTATATCATAATAAAGGGGACAGTCCAACAATAAATTCTAACAATTGCAAATATTTCTGCACTCAACATGGGAGCACCCAAATACATAAAACAATTAATAACAACTGTAAAGTAACCTATTGATAATAATACAATAGAAGCAGGGGATTTAACACCCCTCCTACATCAATGGACAGATCATATAAACAAAAAATCAACAGGGAAACAATGATTTTGTATGGCACACTGGACCAGATGGATTTAACAGATATATTTAGAATAGTTCATCCTAAAACAGTAGAATATACATTCTTTTCAAGTGCACATGGGACATTCTCCAGAATAGGTCCAAATCAGGCCTTGATAAATACAAAAAGATTGAGATCATACCAGGCATACTTTCTGACCATAGCACTATGAAACTTGAAGTCAACAACAACAAAATAATTTGGAAAGATCACAACTACTTGGAGGTAACACAACTTTCTACTTAACAATGAAGAGGTCAACTAGAAAATCAAAGAAGAAATTTAAAAATGCCTGGGAACAAATAAGGGAAATATAGAGTGATACAGGTCTACCTTAAGAAGCAAGAGAAATCTCAAATAAATAACCTAACCTTACACCCAAAGGAGTTAGAAAAATAACAACAAACAAAGCTAGCAGTAAGAATGAAATAATAAAGATTAGAGCAGAAACAAATAATATAGAAACTAAAACAATAGAACAGATCAATGAAATGAGGAGCTGGTCCTTTGAAAAAATTAATAAAATTGATAAACCTCTGGTCAGACTTATCAAAAAGAAAAGAGAAAGTACCCAAATAAATGAAATCACAAATAAGAAAGGAGAAATAACAACAAACACCACAGAAATACAAATAATTATAAGAGAATATTATAAAAAAAGGATATGCCAACAAATTGGACAACCTAGAAGAAATGGATAAATTACTAAAGACATATAAACTACCAAAACTGAAACAGGAATAAATAGAAAACTTGAACAATTAACCTGCAAAGAAATTGAACTAGTAATCAAAAATCTCCCCAAAACAGAAGTCCAGGGCCAGATGGCTTCTCAGGTGAATTTTACAAGGACTTAAAGAAGAAATGGAAAGGTATTCCATGCCTGTGGATTGGAAGAACAAATACTGTTAAAATGTTTATACTACCTAAAGCAATCTACACAATTAATGCAATTCTGATCAAAATAACAGCATTCTTCACAGAGTTAGAATGAACAATCGTAAAATTCTATGGAACCAGAGAAGACCTCAAATAGCCAGAGCAACTTTGAAAAAGGAAAGCAAAGCTGGAGGCATCACAATTCTGGACCTCAAGTTATATTGTAAAGCTATAGTGATCAAAACAACATGGTACAGACATAAAAATAGACACAGCTCAATAGAACAGAATAGAAAATGCAGAAATGAATGCACAACTATATGGTCAATTAATTTCCAACAAAGCAGGAAAGAATATCCAATGGGGGAAAAAAGATCCCTTCAACAAATGGTGTTGGGAAAACTGGATGGCAACATGCAAAAGAATGAAACTGGACCACTTTCTTACATCACACACAAAAATAAACTCAAAATGGATGAAAGACCTAAATGTGAGACAGGAAACCGTTAAAATCCTAGAGAACTCAGGCAGCAACCTCCTTGACATTGGCTATAGTAACTTTGTAACACATTTGTCTCCTGAGGCAAGGAAAACAAAAGCAAACATAAACTATTCCAACTTTATCAAAATAAAAAGCTTCTTCACAAAAAAGAAACAATCAATAAAACTAAAAGGCAACCTACTAAATGCAAGAAGATATTTGCAAATGACATAGCTGATAAAGGGTTAGTATCCAAAATCTATGAAGAACTTATCAAACTGAACACCAAAAAATGATCCAATTAAAAAAATGGGCAGAAGACATGGATAGACATTTTCCGAAGAAGACAGCAGATGGCCAACAGACACATGCAAAGATGTTCAACATCATTCATCATCAGGGAAATGCAGATCAAAACTACAATGAGATACCACCTCGCCCCCATCAGAATGGCTAAAATCAGCGACACAAGAAACAAAAGGTATTGGTGAGGATATGAAGAAGAGTGAATCCTTTTGTACTGTTGGTGGGAATGCAAACTAGTAAAGCCACTCTGGAAAACCGTATGGAGTTTCCTCAAAAAGTTAAAAATAGAACTACCTCACCATCCAACAATCACACTACTAGGTATTTACCCAATGAATTCAAAATTACTAATTCAAAGGGATACATGCACCCTAATGTTTATAGTAGCATTATCTACAATAGCCAAATCATGGAAAGAGCCCAAATGTTCATCAAATGATGAATGGATAAAGAAGATGTGAGATACACACACACACACACACACACACACACACACACACACACACAGTGGAATATTACTCAGCCACGGAAAAGAATGAAATCTTACCATTTGCAACAACATGGAGGAATCTAAAGAGTATTATGCTAAGCAAAGTAAGTCAGTCAGAAAAAGACAAAACTACATGATTTCTTTTACATGTGGAATTTAAGAAACAAAACAAATGAGCATAGGGGAAAGAGAGAGAGAGAAAGGCAAACCAAAAAGCAGACTCTTAATTACAAAGAACAAACTGAGGGTTACCAGAGGGGAGATGGGTGGGAGGATGGATGCAACAGGTGATGGGGCTGAAGCACTTGTTGTGATGAGCACCAGGTGATGTATGGAAGTGTTGAATCACTAAATTGTACACCTGAAACTAACACTACACTGTAGGTTAACTAACTGGATTTTAAATAAAAACTTTTAAAAAAGTTTAAAATCCGCTGCAGAAATATTATAAGATGGAATAAAAGAAGGCAGCATTAGGGAAAAAAAAACAGGGCAAAGGAAGTGGTAGAAAGTTATCAATTAAAATGTATAAGGCAAATGAACGAAACCCCAATATAAAGCAGGGATCACTGACTGGCATAAAAACAAGATTGAACAATCTGATGCCTACATGAGACACACTTAAAATATAAGTGGCTAGGGATGCCTGGGTGGCTCAGTTGGTTAAGCGACTGCCTTCGGCTCAGGTCATGATCCCAGAGTCCTGGGATCGAGTCCCGCATCGGGCTCCTTGCTCGGCAGGGAGCCTGCTTCTCCCTCTGCCTCTTCCTGCCACTCTGCCTGTGCTTGCTCTCTCGCTCGCTCTCTCTCTCTCTGACAAATAAATAAAATCTTAAAAAAAAAAATATATAAGTGGCTAAAGGCCACAGTAATTTAAAGTCTGTTATGTCTGAACAAATAAAAAAAATCTGGTGTTTTTTACCATGGCAAAAAATAAGGACAAATTCATAAGATTATAATTAATCAAATAAATTTATATGTAAAGTCATATTAAATAATAAATTATCTAACAATATGGTATGTGTCTGTTCCAAATAACATAGTAACAATACATTCTGAAGAAAAATAGATTAAAAATGGGAAATATCACTATATCTGAAAACCTCATCAGTTTACAATGTCAAGTTTTGTAGATATCAAATTAAGAATAAAGATAAAACAGGGTGCTTGGGTGGCTCAGTGGGTTAAGCCTCTGCCTTCGGCTCAGGTCATGATCTCAGGGTCTTGGGATTGAGCCCTGCATCAGGCTCTTTGCTCAGCAGGGAGCCTGCTTCCCCCTCTCTCTCTGCCTTGCCTCTCTGCCTACCTGTGATCTCTGTCTGTCAAATAAATAAATAAAATCTTTAAACAAAAAAAAGAATAAAGATAAAACAATTTGAAAAACTGTATTAAATAATAAATAACATAAGTTTGTAATAGCAAAAATGTAGTGACAAGACAGGATAACCACTTTTTTTTTTTACTAAATCCATATCGATTACTTTTTAGCATTGCTTAGGTAAGAAAAACAAAATATATTAGAAAGACAGAAAACCTATATATCTTATATTTTTACCTTCCCTAATGTGATAAATAACAAAAGCAATCTCTAAAATTGCTCAACTATGTGAAAAATTTTGAATTATCCCCTTAATGCCTATATCATGAAGAAAATCCAGGTGATAATTAAGTATTTTTAAAGGATATATATGTGTGTTTGTG
This sequence comes from Mellivora capensis, assembly GCA_004024625.1. Taxonomy (NCBI): domain Eukaryota; kingdom Metazoa; phylum Chordata; class Mammalia; order Carnivora; family Mustelidae; genus Mellivora; species Mellivora capensis. The sequence goes on along the minus strand of PISX010008766.1, from coordinate 2,207 downwards.
TGTGTGTGTGTGTGTGTGCATAATCATATTTATATATATAAAATTCATATATAGGATAATAAACATACCATTGGGAATATCTCAATATTATGGAACATAACCCTCACATACGATAGTAAATGTTAAAAGAGAATATAACACTCATTACATTTTTTTTATTCCTATAGAGATGCTTAACTTGGTTAAAAATCAGAGGAAATAACCAGAAAACAAGATCCAGATAAGGCAAATTTCTTTCCTGTGAGTGTGCATATATGTGTGTATGAGAGAGAGAGAATGTGTTTCACAAGGAGATTTATCATGGCCTTAGAGACAAAAAATATTATAAATAAAACCACCACAAGTAACAATAAAAACTCTCACAGATGGAACAGTTTCCCCTAGACCAGCCACCGTGCTCAGCAATTTTCATTTTTATCTCATTAACCTGTGACTCTCCACAGTCTATTCTGCTATTCCTCTCAACTTCCACTAAGTCACGCACGATAGAAGTTGGCCTATCAGAGAGGGTTGGCATAACACTGCTAGAGACTGTTGTTAAGGTCGACTTTGTAAGTAACTTTGGATAACATAATAGAAAACCTATCATTTCAATCATTCTAAAGTAGCTAAAATAAGCATCAGAAGAAGTTTTATGACAAAGGGAAATAATTTGATATGTGAACATCTTATTAAACATGACATTAGATTATTTGTATTAGATACCACTATAAACAGTTTCAGTGGCATAGAAATTAAGATGTTGATATTCATTGATATTTCACTTTCTCAAATGAAACTCTACCCTACTCTAGTCTCTTTCTCAAATAATTGCCTCTAGCTCTCTGTGTGCTGTTCAGAATTTATTTTAGAGGTTTTGGGTATTTTTTTTTTAAAGATTTATTTATTTGACAGAGAGAGAGAGAAAGTACAAGCAGGGGGGAATGGCAGGCAGAGGGAAAAGGAAAAGCAGGCTCTCCACACAGCAGGGGAAGCTCGATGTGGGACTCGAACTCAGGACCCTGAGATCATGACCTGAGCCAAACCAACTAAGCCTAACCAATTGACCCACCCAGGCACCCCAATTTTAGAGTTTTAAAATTTTTTTTATTTATCTTATTTTTTTAGAGGTTTTGAAAGAACAAGAACATAAAAGAGGTTATTGGATGCCTCTATATACAATTTTCATGATTTTTGTTACAATCATCACTGATAGCATGGTGACAATCAATAAATATCCGTCAAAACTTATTCCATAAATGAAACTCTTGAGTTCCAAGTTTTAAAAAGTAGACCTCAAGGTGAGGTTAAGTGCAAAGGAACAAATGTATCCCCCAAGTAAACTAATTTAGCATTATTTATACCACTTCCCATATAAACACCATATGGATGGTAACTAGACATTTGGTGGTGATTACTTTGTAGTACATACAGTTGTCAAATTATAATGTTGTATACCTGAAACTTATACAATGTTATATGCAAAAAATAATAAATAAATATAAATACCCTATGGCATATATACCACATAATTGAATATTTAAATACCCCATAACCAAACCAACAATGCCATCAATTTCTATAAAAGCCAATCATTGAATCAAATTCACTTATCAACATACCCCTGACCTAATACTTCTAGAACTCTTATGGACAAATGGTGACATACAAAATGTATCTTTTGCAAAAATAGCTATTAGTTTCTATGTTCCACTCTTTTCCACACCTTGAACAGAATGTCACTATTCTTTCCTTGAAGTACAAAACCAAAATATAACATTGTTAAGATTATTAAAACTGTCCAACAAATACCTAGATGAGGTTTCAAATGTCATTTCTACTGATCTTGCAAAAATGTTAGACAAGACTGCATCACTGTGATGGGGCTCCCAGAGAATGTGGAGGAAGCCAATGACCACATCTTCAACCTAGTGGAGAAATATCTGGCCAATGGGGTTGACAGTGATGCACCACAGGTGTACGTGAAGCCACCAGCCCATGAGGAGTCCAAGGAGCCCTCCAAGGGCTTTGCGGTACGGGATGCTCCCTCGACTGCCAACAGCAGCAAGAAGACTCCTAATATGAGCAGTTCTGAAGAGTTTTCCAGCTTTGGGGGCTCAGGTGGCACCCAAGACTCTCTTACAGGGCCCCAAATGATAATGACCAAAGAGCAGAAACCTCTCCAGCCTACTGATCCAAACCCCACCACACATGGTTTGTCTCAGTCT
>PISX010008765.1:0-79822 GCA_004024625.1 Mellivora capensis | reverse complement strand
CAGGAAACAACGTGTGTTGGAGAGGATGTGGAGAAAGGGGAACCCTCTTACACTGTTGGTGGGAATGCAAGTTGGTGCAGCCACTTTGGAGAACAGTGTGGAGATTCCTTAAGAAATTAAAAATAGAGCTTCCCTATGACCCTGCAATTGCACTACTGGGTATTTACCCCAAAGATACAGATGTGGTGAAAAGAAGGGCTATCTGTACCCCAATGTTTATAGCAGCAATGGCCACGTTTGCCAAACTGTGGAAAGAACCAAGATGCCCTTCAACGGATGAATGGATAAGGAAGATGTGGTCCATATACACTATGGATGGAGTATTATGCCTCCATCAGAAAGGATGAATACCCAACTTTTGTAGCAACATGGATGGGACTGGAAGAGATTATGCTGAGTGAAATAAGTCAAGCAGAGGGAGTCAATTATCATATGGTTTCACTTATTTGCGGAGCATAACAAATAACATGGAGGACATGGGGAGATGGAGAGGAGAAGGGAGTTGAGGGAAATTGGAGGGGGAGATGAACCATGAGAGACTATGGACTCTGAAAAACCACCTGAGGGTTTTGAAGGGGCGGGGGGTGGGAGGTTGGGGGAGCCTGGTGGTGGGTATTATGGAGGGCACACATTGCATGGAGCACTGGGTGTGGTGCAAAAACTATGAATTCTGTTACGCTGAAAAGAAATTTTAAAAAAATAAAGTAATTATTGCTATAAAAAAACTTATAAAAATTTTATTCAACTGAACTTTTTGCAACTGAGATAGTGATTAATAGAAGAAAAATTTATTTCCATTTTTCATTTAGTATTGTTTAAAGTGTTGATAAGACTCAGAAATCTAGCACAAGTCAATGAAGCCTCAAAGAAATGTAGCATTTAAATTGTCTGGAAATCTTAGAGCCATTAAACAATTTCCATATTTTCTTTTTTCCCCATATTTTCTATAAAGAAAACACATGTAAAGCTCTCATTGCAATAAATCTCTCATATTCTTGTGATCTTATGTGCTTCTGATGATAGAGGCATTTAGATTTATTTCATTGGAAACCACAGCACTAGTTTCTCTTAGTTATCCCCACAGTGACATATCCAAAACATGCTCTTCTATCAACAATCCATTTTAGGTATATTTATTCTTTTCATTGCTGATTAAAAAAAAAAAAAAAAAACAGCTGATTAGCTGTGGTGGTATCTGCTAGTTTCCTAATTTTCCTTATAGATAATTCCTGTTCAAGAATATAAGTTAGTAGGGAATCTCTAGTCTGAACTAAATTCTGATCAACCATCAAGAATTAAGTGGGAAGCAGAAGTTCTGGGAATTTTGCATGAAAGTTGTTGTAAGCTTACCATGTTTTAAAGTCAGGATGGAGAAGGCTCTAAAGAAATAGATATTTATATGGAACTAGGAAAAAAAATTTTTTTAAAGGTTTAGTGAGGAGTGGGCCAGATTACATGGAATGATACCCAGAATGTGGTTTGATGGCCAAACAGAACTGACATGCTCTAAAAGGCAAACGACCAACTTGGAAGATGGCCACCAAGATTGTGAAGGGTGCCAATGTCATTTTATGAAACACACTTAAGGAATAGAGATTGTTTTGTCCAGAAGAGAAACTCAGGCAACAAAAGAGGTATCTTCAAGTATTAAAAAGATGGGGATGTAAGAGAGAGCAGTTAATATGATTCCAAGTGGCAGCAGTAGGACCATAGTTAGAAGTTATATGAAAGGTGAAGAACACCTTAATAATCACAAAAATTTAAAGGCAGACTAGGTTATCTCTGGATTTAGTGACTACTTCATCATAAGAGACAGGAAAGTCACTTTAAATCCTTCCTGAATAAGTAAGGCAAATTACTACCAAATTAAATATAATTTTGTCTTAGTTTCCCGAATGGCTAGTACATTGCCCACAACATGGTGGGTGCTAAAATCACATTTGTTGAACCAATTCAGTTAATAGACAAATAACCACTTAGGTAAGGGAAGCAAAGTCGCAGAGGGCATTCAACCTTTGGAAGGATAGTTGGATTGAGGAACTCCCAAATCCCTCTAATTAGAAGATTCTCTGATTATATCTACTTATGCAAATATTCTTTAGAAAGTAAATAACTGTGGCCATTCTGCATTTTTGTAGAACAGTTTTGGACTTAACAAAACTCTTTTATGAACATATCCTATTTTACCTACATACTAGCTCTCTAAGGCACAGAATGTGAGGGAGTGGAGATGGGACCATGTGGGTGTTTCATCAGTGCCACAGCTGATAAACAGCAGGAGTAGTATGTGGACTAAGGTTTGGGTTAAAGGATATCCAACTGCTTCTTTATCAGGGAAAATAATTCCAGTTTCATCCACCCTTCATCAATGCTCCTAGTTTTAAATCTCTTCCACAGCTACCTTAAAGAGCATAATTATTCAACTACAGAGAGTAGAAATGATATTTTTGGGACTTTTCCTACACTGATTATTGATTTTGCTGGACTATAATGTTTGTCATGGGGTCACATACTTTCCATGGACATGGCATTCTGAATAATTAAAACAGTTACTCAGACTATTCAATGCGAAACCCTTAAAATATGTTGTAGGTGTCATAGTGGGAGAGATTCAGCAGGAATGAAAATTCTGAATAAATTTTTAACAATTTTAAGTATCTAGATTGTAGCATATATTACATAGATTTACATCTATCTCTGCAGATATATGCCATCACTATATAAATGCCATCACTATATAAATGCCATCACTATATAAATGAATATGTGATATGTAAATACATCTATATGGAGAGAGAAATACAGAGAGTCTCAGATGCCTGAAGGTAGAGAGACAAAGTATCAGAGTTAAGTCCAACATAGGCTACATTAATCTGTCAATTTCCTGACATGGGAAGCACTGACAGTGCTCTCAGACTTGGTTATTTCCAAAGGGTTATATTGATAATCTACCATCTATCTACACATGTATTCCTTGCATAAATAATTTGCCCAAGAGTCTGGCCTGGGCCCTTGAAGCCCTTTTGAGGAGCCGTGAAAAACAAGGGTGCTTCCATTTCTCACCATATTTCTCACCACAATTGGTTCAGAGACACATTGGAGATATTACAGAACATGATTATCTGACTGTAAACTTCCTTCCAGATAAACTTTGTGGTAAACATGTGAGAAGAGAAAAATAAAAATAATTCCTTGTATAGAAGAGGCCTTTGCAGTCCAAGACAGTCCCCTGATTGAAATGTCTATGAATCAACAACCTCAAATTCAAATTTACCTTTCCTTCCCAAGCTGGAATGGATGTAGTCTTCAGCAAGGAAGAAATGCAAGTTTGCATTTTAATCCATGTCTGCTGATTAGGTTAAGGTGACCTAAGTATCAGCCAATGTATGCAATGCCCTTTCCAGCCCTTAGCTTTCATCTCTGTAAACAATTCTGCTATTTGAAGTTCCAATGGATGGTTGGAAGCAGGGACTTAGAAACACAGGCCACAGAGGTTCTAAGTGAGTAAACTCTGATTGCTTCATAAAATGTAGACTCAGTAGCAGGAAACAAAAACCTAGCTTTGCAGCAAGATAATACTGATGTTATTTTGGAACTTTGGAACTTACTGCATAATTTAATTTAATACAGTAATGAGAAATGTCAGATTTTTTTTAAACCAAATATTATTGGAAAGAAGAAAACCTTTTAAATATAGAAAGTTGCTTATTTGATACTCCTTTTCTTTAAATCCAAAATACAGACTGGCCTAAAGAATATAGAGCAATGGCTTTAGGCCATAATATTCTATTTGATAGATTTGATTAATAAATGCTACTTTAGAGGCAGACTCAAAATATCCTACCTTTGAGAAGTGCCCCATCAGGTGAACAAAAGGCCTTCAAAGATTTAAACTCTGGTGAGGATTTTGGAAAGACTCACCCAAAGCACTGTTTTAATCCTATTTTATTTTGTTTTGTTTTGTTTTGGCTAGTAAAATAAAAATCTGTTCTGTGCTCTAAGGCACAGATCAAAATCCCAAGGATTAAGATTTAAACGAGTGAGCAATGAAAGCGGGCAGTCTGAGAGAGGTTTAAGGTGGTAAAGGAGCTGGACATACTCGCACTGAAATAGACTGAAGATGAGCTTTAAAAAATATTAATACTTGATTTTCCTCCAAAATATTAATGGTTCCGACTCATACTGCTATAAAAATGTCTGTGAGAATAAAGTGATCACTGGGACAACCGAGAGACACATATTCAAATTTCAGTGTGCAAACATAACGTCAACTTCACCCTTGGTTTACTTTCACACATTTTACTGCAAGTACGATTAGCAGAATACAGCAAAACGTCTACAGACTGGCATGTACCAGGACATCGGTACTAGATAATTGAATTCCAAGGCTAACATAAAACTCATTGACTAAAATCTTTGTTTTTTTAAATAATAAACACTGCATCTTTTTAAATTAGCTTATTCGCCAGCCTTAGTAGAAGATCGTAAAACTGATGATGATGATGATGATAATCCTAATTATTTTTAGATAGACATCATATCATCTTTACTTTTTATGATCCAGAAATGTAATTTTGGGTGTACATGACAGAGAATATTGGTTTTTTTGTTTTAGCGAAGGTATTTCCCTAGATATCCTTTGAAAGCCAATTTTTTTTTTCATTCCGGTTTGTTTTCTTACTATTTTCTAAAGTAGAACTTAGTAATTTAAAAGTTCTGGTTAGTTGGCTTCCAATTAGTCAAAGGTCTAGTGTATGATCCCCTAGAACTGATAAAGATATAATAAATCAGTAACATAAACAAAGTAATTAGGAACTTTATCAGAGGAAGTTTTATTTCAAATGACCTAAAGCTAACCTTGAGTCAAATCCTTCTGTAGTCATCAGGTATGAATTTAGATTAGGTACCAAGTAAATCCTGAAAGTTTTATTGCATTATTCCTAGGTTTTAAAAAATGAAGAGAGAGTATGGGATAAAAGTCAAATATCTGATATCTTCTATGAAAAAAGTGATATGGATGGGGTGTTACAACACTACATCAAAAACTAATGAAGTACTGTATGGTAACTAACATAACAATAAAAAAATAATAAATAAAAAATAGAAGATTAAAAAAATGATATGCATAAAAGTCAAATTTCAGAAAAAGGGGGGATTTTATGTTTCTAGTATTATAATCCTAGAACATATGAAACATAAAACACAATGAAAATTATAAAATATGTAGCATCTAGCCAAAGATATGCTCAGATCTAAAATGTTCTTTTATATTGCCAGTGATGTCAGATTAAAAACAGGATAGACGAGAAGGCTGAAGTTGGAGGCTCTGTATAGTTTTCTAACAAAAGCAATATGGCGCCGTTAACATGAGTGTGTGTTAGGAAAGGGGCAGAGGAGCTGGAAGCGTAGCATTTGAAGTGGAGCTCTTCCTACCTGCCTATTTACCTTTGTTTAGGAACAGCTCTCTGGAGGTTTTGGTGGGGGAAACAACGTCTCTCACCATTTCAACCCACATGGAGCTAACTTTCCACTGGGCCCCCGGGGATGAAGCTGTAACTAGGCTGCCCCCATGACAGTGTCACCGTCTGTGCCAAAAGCAACGAATGAGGCAAGAAGGGTAAGTGTGCACAGCATGAGCTTGTGATTACTGAAAAAATTTTAGGTCCTTCTTTTCCACCAGCTTCTGTGGAGTTGGATTTCACATCAGGTGGGTAGCTATCCATCTAATTTGTCTGGTTTTCCTTAGCATTAGTGCTAGGAAAGCAATTCTGAAATCCAGAATCTTGGAGTGCAAAAAGGAGGTTCTTTTCTGCTGCTCTGAGTAGAGATTCAGAGAAACCTAGGAGTTTAATTTGCCCTTCCCTTCACCCTGGGTGGTCAGGACCACCAAGAGGGAAGAAGAACCAGGTAGTCTGAAGTACAGCAAGTCATATCAGCAAGGACACCTTCCGAGTCTTCACTGGAGGAGCCATAAAAAGACATCCGCTGTCTTACTACTGTACTTGAGGTGTTGACCAATAAAGCATCACATGAAAAAATAAAGAAAACATATGTTTGGAAAGGGAGCAACAAAACTGCCATTTATCCTGAGCTACAACTGTCTACATAGAAAATTCAAATACACAAATTATTAAACTGGTAAGAGAAGTCAGTAAGATGGCTGAATATAAATTCAGTATATGAAATTCAATAGCATTCTATACATCAACAATTAAAAATATATAACTTTAAAATGTCATTCACAGTCACAGTGAAAACTACAAAATATGTAGCATCTAGCCAAAGATATGCTCAGACCTTTGCAAAAACAAAAAATATACATATGAAAAACATATATATAAACTTTGTTAAAAGACATAAAATAAAATCTAAATAGCTAGAGAGAGACATGACATATATAGAGACTAGTAAAGGCTAAATCAGGAAGATATATTGATTCTTGACAAATTAATCTATAAATGCATAGGAATTACAATCAAAAGGCCTGCACAGTTTCTCATGACAATGGCAAAGGGATTCTAAAATTGCCATGGAAAAGTAGATGATCAATTACAACCAGAACACTCCTAAGGAAGATCAATGTGAACATACTCCTAAAGATCAATGTGGGTAGCCTGCCTTCTCAGCTACCAGGAGTTATTACGGAGCTCTAATAATGATGTCAGTGTGCTGTGGGACCAGACACAGACTAATAGAACAACGGAACAGAAGAGGGAACATATAAGAGATGGTGCTGGAACAACTGATTATTCATATGTACAAAAATAATGTTGTGTTCCCTACCTTTTATCATATATGAAAATAAAGTCCAGGGGTGCCTGGGTGGCTCAGTCGTTAAGCGTCTGCCTTCAGCTCAGGTCACGATCCCAGAGGTCCTGGGTTTGAGCCCCACATTGGGCTCCCGGCTTGGTGGGAAGCCTGCTTCTCCCTCTCCCAGTCCCCCTGCTGGGTTCCCAGTCTCACTGTGTCTTTCTCTGTCAAATAAATAAATAAAATCTTTAAAAAGAAAAAAAAAAAAAAGAAAGAAAAAGAAAAAGAAAAGAAAGTCCACATCAGTTAAGAACCTATAGTTGAAATGCAACTTATTTAAACTTTAGGAAGAAATTTCAGATAGAGTAGAAAAGTATCTGTTTCATAAATATAGAAAAACTATAAACCTTACAAAAAATGGATAAATTTCACTACTTGGGAATTCAAAAATATCTGTATAAAAACATCATAAAACCATTAAAACTCAAGCATTTAGGGAGAAGATATTTACAATGCTAATAATCATAAGCAAATCATGTCTGGATATGCTAAAAATTCTTAACGTTTGTATAAAAGGAAAGTAATAATGCATAAAGGATATGAATCAGTAGGTTAATAAAAACAAAAGCTAAAATTGCCAAAGTACAAAAAGATATTCAATCTGAACAATAAACAAGAAAACCCATATTATATTTTTTAAACTAACTCTATTTATTTTTTTATTTACTTAGAGTGAGGGGACGGGGTGGATCTCAAGCAGGCTGCACACCCAGCGTGGAGCCCAATGTGGGGCTCAATCCCACATCCCTGAGATCATGACCTGAGCCGAAACCAGGAGTCAGAGGCTTAACTGACTAAGCCACCCAGCTGCCCCAAGAAAACTCAAATTAAAAAAAAAAAAGTGGCAATCACCACAGGAGTTTTGACCTGCTGCATTTCAGCCTGGGCCAGTGCATTCCTCCTTGGGCAGCCTAACCTCCTTAGGCAATACCCCTGAGAGATCACAATATTGATGCAGAACTTAGTGGAGACCCCTGGTCAGCACAGCACACTACAGCCCACAAAACATGGGCTCCAGCAATCCTTCTGCCTCAGCCTCCCAACTCAGTGGGACTATGGGCAGAAAGCACCTGGAAAAAAGCAAAATTACAGAGACAGTGAAAAGATCAGTAGTTCCTCAAGGGCTGAGGTGAAGAGAGGAAGCAAAGGAGATTTTAAGGGCAGTGAAAATATTCTGCCTGACACGTAGTGATGGCTACATGCCATTGCACCTTTGTCCACACTCACAGCATGTACAAGAGTGAACCCTAATGTTAACTATGAAATGTAGGTGATAAAAGATGTGTCAATATAGGTTCATTGATTGTAACACACGTGCCATTCTGGTGGGATGTTGATAATGAGGAAGGCGATGCATGTAGAGGCAAAGGGATATATGAGAAATATCGGCCTTTCTCCCAGCTTTCCTGTGAACCAAAAGCTTCTCCAAAAAAAAAAAAAAATCAATGATAAAGAAGCCAGTGCTAAACTAATAAGTCAAGATAATAAATTTCATTATAAAATACTAGAAACATGTTCTAAAGGCCTAAATATATTATTATCTGATATATTAATGAATCTTTTAAAAACTGTTACTTGATTTGAGCTTAATATTTTTAAAGAAAACATTAAAATTTTTAAAAGACTTATTAATTTATTTTGAAGACAATAAGCAAGCATCTGACCACACACAGGAGTTGGGAGAGGAGCAGAGGGAGAGAGTTCTCAAGCAGACTCCACACTGAGCAGGGAGCCCAACCTGTGGTTCCCTCTCAGCACCCTGAGATTATGACCTGACCTGAAACCAAGAGTCAGACCCTTCACCAACTGAGCCACCCAGGTGTTCCAACATTAAATATTTTTTTAAAACATGGTACTGCTTCACACCAATCACACTGACAGGGTCTGTTAACAACAAGGTTGAGAAAGATGATGAAAAGCAAGAACTCACCCATGAGGCGAGTACAATTTGGAATGTAATCAAGAAATAGCCAATAAACTTAAAGAAGAATGCAGTGTGTGAGCCAGTGCTTCCACTGCTAGAAATTTACCCTGAAGAGACATTCACACATTTTCAGGAAAAGACTCCTACAGAAAAAGATAATTATGGATCTATTTGTGAAAAAGTAAAGAAATGGCCACACTGCAACAGAACACCATTGAACACCTTAGCACCCAGGAAGAAGAAAATAAATATTGGGGAGGAAAATAACAACATCTAACACAAAATGTGTTCATAAGAGTTATTTTATATATTTGTGTGTTTATAATTTTATTGAAATGATATTCTGAATGGTCCTTCCACTCAACGTTTTTAAGATTTGTCTATGTTTATACATGAAATGTAGCTCATTTCTTTCCATTGTTGATTTATGCCATGAAAGAACTGCAGTGAATTTTGACTTTTTTAGAGATTTATTATTTTGTATCTTAAAAATCATGAAATTAGAAAATAATGGAAAGGTAATAATGATCACAACAACAACCACAGCAAGGCTGCCATTTATGAAGTCTTTACTACATGCCTGAAATCATGCTACGCACTTTAATGATGTCATTTCACTTAATCCTCACGGCCCCACTACACAGTGTTTATCAATCTCATTTCACAGATGACAATGTGACTCTTCCAGCATCAAGACACTTGACAAAGTCACATATTTAACACATTAAAGAGCCCAAGCTTGAGCAGTCCTAACATTGCAGGACCTGCACGGCTAACTACCACCTTAGGAGTGCATTTCCCTGCTTAATTAAGAGCAGGATATTTTCTATAAGCTTGCAGGTTATTTTGAAAGACCTCCAGGAAATGGCAATCTCAAAGATAAACAAAATCTATATTTTAGAATCAACGTGATTTTTATACTGTGATGATTCATTAACTCCTCTTTCCTACTTAATTCTCAGCATATTTGAGATAATCTGTTACGCTGAACAGGCAACTTCTGCGCTCATTTTATCTCACCCCTGGCAAGCACTATTAATAGACGTTTCTAGAGAGAAGTGTGATTTAAAATGCAACTAAATACTGATTGGGAATTCCATAGGTCGCATGTTAAAAACCCCTACTGGCAAATGAAACACTTTTAAGGACTTCCCATCATCAGGTATGAAAGAGGTTGGTTTTTACATCGTGGATCCCTTCCTGGAGCCTCTCTCATAATCTGTTTCCTGCTTTCTACTATAGTGGTTATCTTTGGGATTTTGTCTATTCTCATGTGATTCCCTCTATTTAGGATGTTGGCCGTTAGCAGCCATGCTAAACTCCAACGCCCATGACTCTGGCCATGGTGGACTGGACCACCGTGGCAATCAGCTTCAAGTATCACTCATCAGACCTGGCTCCCCTGAATTCAGAGTTTAGAAGAGAGAGTCCCAGAGTCTGGCAGGTATTAACAGCTGAGCCACTGTAATTGAAACAATCTAGGAAGAAGGCCCCCAGACTCACACTACCAAAGTGACAGATCCAATCTGGTGCTTTCTCAGGTTTTGAGTCAATACCCCCATTCTTTTAATCTAAGTGAAATAATCACTACTTCCTTCTTTTCTATCTCTCACCTGTCTCCAAAAACATTAGGCAACTATTACCAATATTTTCATATACATTAGTTTCACTGACCTTTACAAGTCAAGGAGGTGGAAATGATGGGTGGATTTGCCCCATTATCTAGAAGAGATCACTGAGGTTGGAGAGGTTCCCTCATTACAGAGCAGAAGCAGCAATCAGGTTCAACATTCACTATGGATAGTCTGCAACCAGAATGTCAGCTATTCCTATAGATAATCAAGCTTAACTCTCCCCAGAATGACTGGTGATCTGCCAATAGTGCTAGATCATAGATTTATGGTTCAGGGTACTTTTCTTTTGGGCTCTTAAATGATTCTCCTACTAAATGTCAAGACACCTTCCTTGCCTTAACAATGAATGTTTAGTAGCTAACAGATTTTATTATTATTGTATAACCTTCTCCCCTCTCTTCTCTTCAAATCAAGGGGGAAGCCCCACCCTTTCTTTATCCCTCCCTGCCAAGGCTAGTATCTACCGTTCACGACTGTCCTTGGAAAACCATGTTGGGTACAGAAGAGAGAAGGGACCTCCCCGATCCCACTTGCTACCCCAAGACTCCTTCAGCCCTATACTTGAGAAGGCATAGCAGGGTAGGTAGGAATTGGTTCTATAGTAAAGGGTTCTAGATACACCGTAGGACCTAAATGTCAAAAGAACAGATTTTTTTTCTTTTGTGCAATTCTATACTCTTAGCCCTTAGAATATTGCCGGCCCCATAACAGCTATCGATAAATATTAAGTGACCAAATAAGTGAATTCTAAGCATTGCTGAACCAAACACAAGCAGAATAAAACTTGCAAGAGGTCAGGAATGGAATACTTGTACTGTTACTAAATATTTCTGTTGTTTTAAGCAAGTGATTTAACCTCACTGAGCCCCAACAGACAAATGGAAAAAATGCCACCTAATTAACAGAGACATTGTAAGTATTAAATAAAATATGGGGCTGTGACTAGTATATGTTCAATAAGTATGTGTTGAATTAATATATAAATGTATGCAAACAGAAATCAATAAGCTTTTATTAGCTCAATTTAAACAGTAGCACCAAAAATTTATTTCATAAAAACAAAGATGCAGACTAGAAACCAGACCTTAATTACAAATGTCAATGGACAGAACTCTTCACTATGTCTCACTGGCTTTCACAATAAAATGCAAAGTCCTTAGATTTTCATGGTCTGGTTTTTGTAGTCCCTGACTGATAGCCTACACTGAACAGCTCCAAACTACTCATAGGTACTCAAGACATACTATGTTGTCTCATGTTTCTCTCCTTAAAATACCTTTTCTAAACAGCATGGAAGTTCCTCAAAAAGTTGAAAATAGAACTACCCTATGACCCAGCAATTGCACTACTGGGTATTTACCCTAAAGATACAAACGTAGTGATCCGAAGGGGCACGTGCACCTGAATGTTTAGAGCAGCAATGTCCACAATAGCCAAACTATGGAAAGAAACTAGATGTCCATAAACAGATGAATGGATAAAGAAGTTGTGGTATATATACACAATGGAATACTATGCAGCCATCAAAAGAAATGAAATCTTGCCATTTGCGACGACGTGGATGGGACTAGAGGGTATCATGCTTAGTGAAATAAGTCAATTGGAGAAAGACAACTATCATATGATCTCCCTGACATGAGGAAGTGGAGATGCAACATGGGGGGTTGGGGGGGGTAGGAAAAGAAGAAAAGAAACAAGATGGGATTGGGAGGGAGACAAACCATAAGGGACTCTTAATCTCACAAAACAAACTGAGGGGTGCTGGGGGGAGGGGGGGAGGGAGAAGGGAGTGGGGTAATGGACATTGGGGAAGGTATGTGCTATGGTTAGTGCTGTGAAGTGTGTAAACCTGGCAATTCACAGACATGTACCCCTGGGGATAAAAATACTTTATATGTTTATAAAAAATAAAAAAAATACCTTTTCTACAACTCTTTTTCTGTGTCTGGTTTTAAAGGATAAACTTGCATGTTACCTCCTCTAGGAAGCCCTCTCAGATTGCACCTTCCAGGCTGGATTAGTTCTCATCTTTCCTGTATATATGGAGCCCTTACATCCATCATTATGTTTGCTAACTATGGAAGAGAGAGAGAGTGGTAGGGGAACTACTCATTCTTAGAATTCTGCACAGCAAAGGAAAGAATCAACAAAACAAAGAGGCAACCCACAGAATGGGAGAAGATATTTGCAAATGACACTACTGACAAAGGACTGATATCCAAGATTTAAAAAGAATTACTCAGCTCAACACCCAAAAAACAAATAATCAAGTCAGAAAATGGGCAGAAGATGTGAACAAACAAGTGTTTATATGTCATCACAAAGACATACAAATGGCTAACAGACACATGAAAAAATGCTCATCATCATTAGCCATCATGGAAATTCAAATCAAAACCATATTGAGATACCACCTTATACCAGTTAGAATGGCACAAATTAACAAGACAAGAAACAATAACTGTTGGAGAGGTTGTAGAGAAAGGGGAGCCCTCCTACACTGTTGGTGGGAATGAAAGTTGGTGCAGCCACTTTGGAAAACAGCAGGGAGATTCCTCAAAAAATTAAAAATAGAGCTATCCTATGACTCAGAAATTGCACTACTGGGTATTTATCCCAAAGATAGAGACATAGTGAAAAGAAGGGCCATCTCTACCTCAATGTTCATAGCAGCAGTGGCCACAGTTGCCAAACTGTGGAAAGAGCCAAGAAGCCCTTCAATAGACAAATGGATAAAGAAGATATGGTCCATATATACAATCGAGTATATTGCCTCCATCATAAAAGATGAATACCCAACTTCTGCATCAACATGGATGGGACTGGAGGAGATTATGCTGAGGGAAATAAGTCAAGCAGAAAAAGTCAATTATCATATGGTTTCACTTACTTGTAGAACATAAGGAATAGCATGGAGGACATTAGGAGAGGGAAGGGAAAAATGAAGGAGGGAGTCTCATGGGGAGACGAACCATGAATGACTGTTGACTCCGAGAAACAAACTGAGGGTTTTAGAGGGGAGGGGGGGCGGAGGGATGGGTTGGCCCAGTGATGGGTGTTAAGAAGGGCACATACTGCATGGAGCACTGGGTGTTATATATAAACAATAAGTCATGGACACTACATCAAAAACTAATGACGTACTGTATGGTGACTAATATAACAAAACAATAATAATAATAATACATACATACACACATAAAAAAGAATACTGTACTAAAATCAAATATCTTCTCGCCTGTTTCCCGCATAAGACTGGGGGGTTTTTTGAGCCAAAAGACCACACACTATTCAACCCTGGATTCTAAAGATTCACTATGTGTCAGAGAATGGTAGGCAGGTGCTTCATAAAATTTACTGCAAGAAGAAAAAAAAACACAGTGTTTCTCCTTAACTAAGGAAAATCATAGACCAAGCAACAGACTAAATAGATGCGAGGTGCAAAGATATGAACAAGTATGTGCCCATCAAGTTCATGGAGTTTGGACTCTAATAGGCATCATAAATGACAAACATACACTGAATGTGAGTTATGTTGAAAGGGAAGGGATGGAGTGCTGTCAAGAGCTCACCAAAGTAACTTAGTCTATGGGGGAGATTCTCCAAATTGATAGCCCGTAAGAATCACTAGGAATATTTGCCCCATATGCAGACGCCTGGCCTCCATCTTCTAATTCAATTGTTCTGGAGAAAATCTCTGAGAACTAAATGTTAACACCTCCCCCTGATACCGATATAGGTGATCTGAAAAATACACTTAAAGAAACATTCCCGTGGGGCCCAGGAGTTCCTCTCCAAGGAAGGTAATTTTCATCTGAGACTTAAGTGGAGAGTATGATTTAGCCAAGCTGGTAAGGACAAGGAATGAGTCTGGTTTCTGGCCCAGAAAAATTAGGCCACAGACTTAAAAAAAAAAAAAAAAAAAAAGAGAAGAAAAGAGAAAATCATGTCCCTAACAGGAAGCTTGAATGATTAATGAAGGGCTAGAGGAGGACGAATGGGTCAGGTGAAAGGCCTGAGTGGCCATGTTTAGGATATGGGACATTAACCTAAAGGCAATGGGAGATCACAGAGCAGCTTTAGGCTTCATGGCCTCTCTGTGACTCAGCTACTGCAGCCGCAATCACACCTACGTCACAGACTCTGTAAGGCTTCGGGAGCCATGCTGGACACAGAGCAAGCTTCTAGAAGGTGTCCTGTATTATCATGACAAGGTTTGCATTCGGACTGTTTTAAAATCTCAGGTAGAGCAGAGGATGGAGTTCAGATTAAATGAAATGCCAAACAAATTACAGAGCCAGACAACTCGGTGAGTCTGGGGAAGGCAGCACATGAGGAAGCACGTGAGGCAGCAGCACAAATGCCAAGAAAATAAGCATTACTTAGAGAAACAGAAGACCTCCTAGGAGGAACAGACGTTTCTCAGACCGCAGATACGTGAGAGCGAGACAGGACCGGAAATGATTTACTACTGAAACTGGCACAGTAGGCGCTTCTTAATTAGCAGAATTAGAAGGTCTTAAAGCTGGCTTTGCGAGAAGAGTGTAATTATTGTCTTTGAAACTATAACCCATAAGTCAGTAAGAGATGGCTCAGCAAGACGGGGCTTTAAGTCTAGATCTGACTCTCAGGTTGAGTTAAGCCTTCTAATGTTGGCTGATCCTTGAACATGTTCTAAGATTTCTCATCCTCCCTTCGCCCTAGGTGGATCTCAAGAGAATGCACCTTAGAATTACTGGCCACTTACAACTCCTCGCTTGTCTTTCCCATCCTTCTACCTTCTGCGTGCTCAGCTTACAGACCGAGTGAGCAAAAGCAAGTCCAAAGAAACAGCTTCCAGACTTTGGCAGCTCTTACCTAAAAGCATCTTAAAACACTTCCAAGTGGCAGCCAGAGATGCTTAGCTTGGAGAAAGCTGGCCTACTTGCATGGATTTTATGCATGAGAAGGAAATGGGCGATATATTCCATGTTTTCTATCTTCAATTATATCAGGGGTTATTCACCATGGCCATAACCTAGAGAGGTTTCGTTTTATTTTTGAGATGATGATGTTGCAGATATAAGAGAGTCCAGAGATACCAGATGAGAATGAGAATCCAGAGGCACTCATTTTATAATTAGGGAGACTGGTCCAAGAATCCATTTTCACAAGTTGGCCAGGTGATCCTAGTATCCAGCCGGGTTATAGCCACTGAATTATGTAAAGTTTGCTTAAGGCTCTCTTGCTCGCAAGTACAGAAATGCACTCAAAGCATGAAAACTTGGATACTCAAAGTGCTGAAGCAGGTGACATTCATGAGGAAAGCAGATGTGGTCTGGGGATGCTACGAAAAACTGGGGAGCACCAGACCCACGCAGAGAAGTCATCACATACTCAGCGACAACCAATCGCTAGGATGTGGAAATGTTTGTCCCGTGTTGTCAGGGCTTCTCATTTTACAAGAACAACTAAAATTCTCTCTGTTTTTGTTAATGCAAACATCCTGACACTTAAATGGTGACAAAGAATTTTTAAAACATCTTATGGGACTTATGCTATATAACCTAACACATCACAAAATCCTAATTCCAAAGATCCTGACAGCCCACCTGGCATCTGGTGTCCAGCCTTGATCTTGTAATTATGACCAATACATAATGTCTTATAATAAATGGCTACCACTCCTCTTGGGAACCAGATGGGCAAGTAGCTTTCAGACAAATATGAGTGAGCTTAAATTACCCAAGTACATCCATTTTAAAGAAGTAGGAAGGGCCTCTGGTGGCTCAGTGGGTTAAGCCTCTGCTTTTGGCTCAGGTCATGATCTCAGGATCCTGGGATCAAGTCCCCCATCGGGCTCTCTGCTCAGCAGGGAGCCTGCTTACCCCTCCCCCTCTGCTTGCCTCTCTGCCTGCTTGTGATCTCTCTCTGTCAAATAAATAAATAAAATCTTAAAAAAGAAGGAGAAGGAGAAGCAGAAGAAGAAGAAAGAAGAAAGAAGAAAGAAGAAAGAAGAAAGAAGAAAGAAGAAGAAGGAGAAGAAGAAGAAGAAAAGAATGGTGAAACTAGTCTGGTGCATTTCCCAAACCAGAAAATCAGAGTTCAGTGGGTGAGAGTTACAGGAAAGGAGATGTTGACTCGTTGGAATTCTCCACAAATAGAATAGCCTTCCTCGTGAGGTCTGGTGAATTTGTCGTCACTGTAGTATCCAAGCCATGGGTAAAAGATCACCTAATGGAAATGTGCCCATATGTGTGCACCTAATAACAGGTAATGCCTCTCTGACCCTAATATCCTATGAATATATGTCTATTATGCCAGGTTATTAAATTATGAATATTCTTGATCCCCATTCTGTTGAACTGAATGTCTCCTATAAGAATGTACAGATTACTTCTCTAATCACACAGGACTGATAGCAAATGTAATCATGAATAAAGAAGCTCGTAAAAATATGTTCTGATATATGCAGGAGAAAACTTGTTTTAGTGTAATTGCCTTCACATTTTATCATGTGTTAATTTTTCCTTAACACTCTTTTTAAGTCCTGATAATTCTCATCCCCAGAGGAGATCACCAATCTTCCTTTTAACAGAGAATCTATGTCTCAAAGCCAGGCCTTCCAACAGAATGCACCGGGAAGAAGAAGCACCCCTGACCAGGATGGAAGGGAGCTCTCCCTGCAAATAAAAAGAAAACCAAAAGCTCTTTGTAATAAAAAGAATGATTTCCAGACCCTGTGAGCATTAAGCCAGCTGCATAGTTTTCAAGAGACGGAATGCACCCTTCCAAACACTCCAGGAGTTCTGATGATCAAGTTGTAATTAAATGTATAATAGCACTAATGATTGAATGCCTCCATGCATTATCTTTTTTCATCTTTGCCCCAAACCTTGAGAGTAAGCATGATCATCCCCACTTTATACATGAGTAAAATGAAGCTTAAATACCTTAATAAAAGGGTGATTTGGAGGCAGAGACCTAGTTTTGTGTCCTGACTCTCCCAGTTACTAGCTACATGATGTAAGGAATTTTTCCTAACCTCTCTAAACCTTAGTGCCTCACTAATAAAGGGAGGATAATTATTACTACAGAGAAGGAATTTTGTGGGTATTGAATCAAATAAGATTACCTATGCACTTAGAGAATTCTTGATAAAAATTAGCTGCAATTGTAACTGCCAGTAAGTGGCAAAATTAAAACTCTAATTAATGCTAGAATCCATTTTCTTGGCTATTAGTTTCCTTCACTATGGTTCCATACTCTTCTCTAAAGGTAAATATGCTACTTGCTTTATTGGTTCTATCTGGATCTCTTTGACTCAATCAGTGGATTGGACACCTCCCTCTTTGGGACTGACTGACTGACTTACTATTTCTACTTAGTTGTAGGACTTTGATCCATGTCTTAGCCCCTGACCCATAAATGGATTGACCTCATCTCTGCCCTACACTTACCTCCTGGTGGAATCATTTGTTTCTCACCATCATAATGATGTGGAACACAACCACAAAAGCTCAGTGGCACACAACTATAAATATGGATTTGCTGAGTGGTTCTGGGTTGCTCATGAGTCTGTGGTCAGCCGGCATGTGGACTGGGGCCTGGCTAATGTAGGATTGGCTTTCCCTGGGATAATCTGGCTCTCCTCCAGATGGACTCTAACCATTAGCAGACTAATCTGGGCTTCACCCCCTGCAGAGCCAGAAGTCCAAAAGAGAATAGAAGCTCAACAAGCCTCTTGAGACCTAGACTCAGAATTGGCACAGTATCATTTCACCTGCATTCCATTGACCAAAATAGTCAAAAGGCCAAGCCAAATTTGGGGGATAGGCAACTAGATTCTACCTTTTGATGAGAGGACCTGTTTGGTTACATTGCAAAAGACATTACAGGAATGGTACCATTTATGAAATCTACTACACTGCTCCATCAGTGCTTGGAATTACAAGTTCAAAGGCCAGGTTTTTTCCCCAAATGGGAAAAGAAAGATCTACCATGGGTCAGTTGAAAATATTCTCAATCATAAATTTCAAAATCTATTTAGACAATGGATTTTTTAAAAGTTTTTATTTATTTTTTGAGAGCAGGAGAATGCGTGCACACACAAGTGGAGGGGGAGGGGTAGAGAGACAGGGAGAGAAAAATCCCAAGCAGTCTCTACACCGAGTGTAGAGCCAACATGGGTCTTGATCCCATGACCCTAAGATCATGATCTGAGCCAAAATCTAGAGTTGGGCACTAAACTGAGTGATCCACACAGGAGCCCCTGGGTGATGGATTTTTTAATACTCATGCTTGAAAGCTATTTGCTCTTCCAAAAAGAGTATCAAGGTACACCTTGATATCTAGTTAATACTAGAGTAACTACTTAGTACTAAAATCACTTTTAAGGATCACCTTTTTTGCAGGCAGAATGGATAGAAGTCATAATGGTTTCTGGCCTTTTAAAATTCTATCAGTTCAAAGAATTTTTCCCAGGAGTTGGAAGATCAATCTTTCCATTAATCTGGAAGTCTCATTCTCATTCAATTACTTAGACACCTAGTCCAAGAAGAAGCAGAATGTTGTTGGCTTATAATTCCTAGGAACAATTAACACAAATCCATTGGTTTGGGATTATTTTGTGTCAAACATCAATCCCCCACACCAACATGTTCAACATAAAATAATCCTGTAATACATGAATTCAAAACTGAAAGTAAATTTCAGTTGTAAAAGTTTAATAGTGAAGTAGTTTGAGTTCTGGAACAGGTAGCCCACATGAAAATTCTCTAATTTCTCAGTTTCCCAAGCCAAATTCATAAAACAGCTACAGATAAAATCTGCTTTCAATTTACTAAGGGACATAATAAATTATTCAACCCTCTTACAGGCTTTTCTTACACCAGTATAAGGTTCAATTCAGTATAAGGTTCAATTCAATTCTATTCAGCAAGTATTAGCAATATACCTTAGTAAATGCTTAAAGCTGTGTAGAAAAAAGATGTAGTATTCACCCCCCAAGAAGTTAAACGTCCTATACACTGTATTTTCTCATAATTTATCATAGTTCTTCTGTCTCCATCTCCACTAGTTCATATTTTGCCAGTTTTCCACTGGACTATTATAAGACCCACCCCCATTGTTCTTTCTGCCTTCAATCATGTCTATTTACCATCCGTCCTCCACATCAGTGCAGGGTTGATCTTAGAAAACTAAAATCTGACCACATTTCTGCAGTATGTAGAAAACTTAAGTGTCCTCCCATTGCCTGCAGAGTAAGTCCAAACTTCTCTCCATAGTGGTAAGCCTTCCATGATCTTCCCTCCAAAGTCCAAAGTTTTCTCAGTTTACGTGACATCTGTCCCATTTCACAATCTATGGTTTTCTTTACTCAAAACTACTGTCCTTCCGTGAACATATGTCTATATCATAGTCTTTACTCAGGTTGATGCCTTTTTCTGGAATTCCTTTCTCCACGATCACTTCCCTCCTCCTTCCTTTTCTCCATTCTCTGCCACCTAAAAAAAACATCTTATGTCTCATTCTCCTTTTAGGTACCTCTTCTTCCTAGGTATACCCAATGTGTCCTATTTACATTTCTTTTTGTTTTTCATTTCATTTTTTAAAGTCATCTCTACTCCCAACATGGGGCTTGAACTCACAACCTCAATATCAAGAGTCATATGCTCTACCGACCGAGCCAGCCAAGCAACCCTCCTGTTTATACTTCTATCATAGCATTTATATCCGACTATGCTGATCCCCACACTCTACTCAATTATAAATAGAATTTCATTCATTCTCACGTCTCCAGCTTCTAGCTCAGTACCTGATATGGAACTAGTACCCTAGAATGTTTCTTCAATTAACACATGAGTAGATGGGCTGAATAAATGAATACATTTTGTGACAGTGAGATATATGTATACTGTCTTAAATGTGTTATACTTGCCTATACACTAAATGCTAAATAAGTAATATGATCCGTAGGATGTAAAAGACTTCAGATGAAGGGAAGGTATTTCTGAGTTACTATCATAAAGACTATAAAACCTGAATTAGGTCTTAAAAAGTAAGTACGCATTCACATATAGAGAGAACTGGGAAGAGCATTAAGGTAGAAGACAAAGAGTGAGAGCAAGGTGGAGAAGTAGAAATGGAAAGAGTATTGGGAGCATGGAAATGTTGGCATTCTACCTGCAGGACCTGAGTGACCTATAAAGAAAAGTCAAGTTAGAGTGAGGTTTTTGTATATTGAGCTTTTGTAAGTGGGAAATAATGCATATATTTACATGAATGAGCCATCTCACACTCTATTTTAGTTCAATTTTGCTACTTTGTTCCTTTTTGTATGCTGCATCTCTGTCATACTGGTGGACATAAAAACCAAGGAGGACTCTAGATTACAGCCCCTAGAAGTTAATGAGAATGGAAGAAACCGATAACATTATTCCATTCTTGTTAAGATACTTTACTTCTAAGGGATTAATGTGAGGGGAGGCCATTTGGCATTCCTCTCGGACTGTTAGCCACCAAATGAGATATCGGGCTGCTAATGGCTTTTACACTCTCCCTCAGATAGCCTGTACATCTCTGACCTTTCAAAGTTTGGTAACAATTGGTTGGCCATGTTTTTCCTTTCCCTCAGGGTTAGTGAAATTCTCAAAGACAAGTGAGAGAAAGGGAAAGTTCAGTGTTTGTCCCAAGAAAGAAGCCAATCATGAAAGATCATGAATGGATCGGAACAGGACAAATCTATCACCACTGCTGGAAATGTTCTCAACTGACAGCAAGTCCATCTTAAAAATTGCAAAGCCTTGGAAATATGATCCATACATCACTTGACAGCTACCTATTAATGAATGATGTATTTCAGTAAAACATTAATTCAACAACTGAGAGAGTGGAGGATATTGAATAATAACATCTTCTGATTACTGTTTCACTCAGGGTAATCATAGTCTCCTTTCTTTTCAATCATTTTGAAAAGTATTATAAACTTCATTCATATATGAAACACTCAATAACTCCTTTGTTGAATAAGTACTATTTTTCTAATTTCTACAGAAAGAAAATTAATCTTTTTATTTTGGCCGATGAGTCAGGATTTTATTAGAACATTGGGAGATGAGGTTCTGAAGAATAAATGCTATTCTCCATGATTATATATATAGAAAGCAAGAGACGGAATTTTACAGAGTCTTTCTCTTTTAGGGGAGAAGGGGTGCCAGGGACAAAACTCTGTGCTTAAAATTACAAATGACCATTAAACCCATGATTTCAGTGGAAGCCAAGCACATGCATTAGGGGTTTGAGTGAGATGATTTTCAGGTTTTCTTGAGACTGAACAGCATTGAAGAGCAAAAGATGGGAACATGATGGGTCATGCAATTCACCAAACAAACATACAGGTCCACCCACTGTGGCTCCTACATCAAGCACAAGTGAAGGTAAATGGAGCTAAGACCTTCTTTCAGAAGAAAATGCAACCAACCTCCCTAGATGGTAATGGTCACTACTATTTAAATAGAAATTTGATCTTCTTTTAATATAGTCTTAAACTACTTAGGAATGTAGGTACTTGCAAAAACAGAGCCATCCATTCTGGAATGTTTTTATTGGAAAGTAAATTTTCTCCTTCATATAAGACTTTCCTAATCTGTACGTATGGGTCTGAGGTTCATAGGATCCTGGCGCAGAAAAAAGGGAGTCTATTTAACTCAGACATGTGTTTCTTATACTCTCATACAATATTAGAATCTGGGATAATTGTATCAAGTTACAAATGCATCTGTGGAAGATTGTATTTTTCAAAGATGGCCCCCAAAATTTCTCCCATCCCGTAGTCTCTTCTTACAGTGTAACCTTGATACTCCCATCCAGTGGTAGAGTCTGCGGCCCCTCAACTTGAACCTAAGCAAATTATTCCAACTGCCTCTTAGGTTCCAGCCAACAGCTACACCCCTACCAGACATATAACTAAAGGAGTCTCCAGATGATTCCAGATGCCAGCCTTTGAGTCTTTCCAGCTGAAATGAAGCCCAGACACTGCCGCTGTGTACCTATCTGAACTTACACAAAAGTCTGACCTTTTGAGATTTGGACAGTAGGATCTCTGGCTTCCCTGAAAGCTTGAATTATCTGTGCTCCTAAGTACACCTTCAGATCCCTCCTATGATACAACCTACTTCTAGAAATCTACCCCTAAGCTGTCAGTTCATTAAAAGAACACTCACAATTATAAAATGAGGAGTCCTAAGTCCCTAGACTACCTCATTCGGGAGAATTCTGCCCCACATTTAGCATACATGGAGAAGGAATGCTTCCAATGTTTAAAATTTATTTCATAAACATTTTTGTTTTAAAATTTTGCACATTCTGTCATCACAAAAAGTGCTCATATTGTTCATGCTTATAAAATCATCTTCTTTGCTAGCCCACTGAAGAAATCCCAATTGTTTTAATTGTTGAGAAATCATAGTAATTCCCTCTACCTACTTTGCCCCCTGAATTCCTTAAACTCTTCTTTTGTAAATATACTAAGTAGAAAAGACCATATTTGATAGCATTCCAATCCACACTGGACTTAGATGAACCTATTCCTCTAAAAAGGTTGTTGGTTGTTCCTACATAGCACAAAAACACTAGGTACAGTGGTACATTTTTCAGTAAGTAAGCCAACTTAATGACCACTCATTCAATGATTCACTAGCTGTCAGATGCAAAAGACAAATATCTTGACTTTTAGGATATTGACTCTGGGATTCACGTATATACTCTCCTCTTTACCCTTTCTCTTCAATTGGCTAACTCTGGCTCATGAAGCAGGTTTCAGGGTAGACATCACTTTGGAGGGAAGCCAATGTACCCTTCATGTAACCCTATGGTTCTCAACTGGGTACAATTTTGCTACTCCCCTCAGAGGACACTGGGCCATGTCTGAAGCCATTTTGGATTGTCACACCTAGGGGAAGTGGGTAGAAGCAGGGATGCCTATGAACATAATGTGCACAGCTCCCAGCACAAAAAAATTATCTGTCCCAAATGTCAGTAGGGCTGCTACTAAGAGAACCCAACTTAACCCACCACAGAATTTATCCTATTGCAATGTATTTGCACGGTTCATGCACCTGGACAACAGGAGCATATCTTGATTTCCACTCCATGCTCCTGTGTACCTGGTACTCATTAAATGGATGGTAAACATGAAATGACTGGCTGGCTGAAAGAATAAATGACAATACTAATTATATACAAGTGAAGGAAGCAAAAGCAAAAATCATAGAGCATTTATTGTTAATAAAATATTTTAGATTGTCTAGTTAAAATGTTTACAATTTACAAAGTACTTTAAAACCACTGTCATGCATGATCCAACAACATAGACTGACAACAGAACATAAAGTATTAATCCCATTTTTACAAGGAAGGCATCAATTCTCAGAGGAGTTAAGAGGATTGCAAATGTAAATGACACAAAATGATCTAGCGTTGGAGGTTTCTTTACTGATTTGTAACAAGATTTTAGGCACTTAGAAATAACTAGTTAGTTGTGGAGTGGACATTACACTATCTATTTTATATTTCCAAAGAAAAGCAGTTTTAGCTCTTGGCAATCAAAACCCCAGGAACACTTAACTTCAGCTAACAAAGGCAGCCAAGTGCCATTAAGGAAAAGAGAGTCATTGACTCTTAGTAGAGCTGGCCTAATAATACAGTAAAATTATGAAATAAGGTGTCACTTCACAATTCCCTTAGAGGTAGCCCAAAGGCACCAGGGACACATTCTAGGTAATGATGAAAATAAAGTGTTCCTTATTAAATCTCAAATCAGCCAGGTTCCCTACACATGTGGAACCCAGAATATATAACAGGTAGATTTCCAAAGCAAATTTCCTGGGTTTCAAACAACTCTGCACCTTGTTAGCTGTATTTCTTTGGGAAATATCTTAACATCTATACATATGCCTTAGTTTTCTCAACTGTAAATGGAGGATAATAATTATAACCTATAATTCATAGAATTGTTGAGAGTGTGAAACGTGTTCATACACGTAAGACATTTGGAACAGTGCCTGAAATGGAGCAAATGCCCAATAATTTCCCTTCCTCCTTCCCTCCCTTCCTTCCTTCCCCTTCTCTCTTCTTCTTCTTCCTCTTTATCATCATCATCTTCATCATCACCAGGATTTCTGTGTGCTTTCTCATGTAAAGAATTTTTCCTGAAGATAATAAGCCACATCAACAAAATGTTACATGTGTCTCCTATAAATCAAATATCTATTTAAACACCTACATAATTCCTTTGACTAATGTAGTGAAGATTTAAATTTCTTGGCTCCCTGTGATGAAAAAAACAGCTGTTTTGAGGTGCCACCTAGGCATTTTACATATGCTACTCTGCTCATATCGAGGGTCTGGACATTAAGATAGGGACTTAAGCTTTGAATTCCCAACACAAATTCTCCCTATGCTTTTCCCAAGGCACCTTTTAAAATAACCACTTTGAGTTGAGTCCACAAGATGTCAGTGCCCAACCACTAGGTGACTTCTGCCCTGCTCTCTACCTCATGCTGGCTCATAACATTGGCTGGAAGACTGCCCTGCCCCCAGCTCAGTGTGCCCTGTCCCCTGTCATATCCCCCTCATTTCTGAGATGAGTAAGTAATAAATTTTGTGACTTTACTTCCTTGGTGTGGGTGTACTAAAATTAAGCCTCCATTCAAAAGGACCCCAGGGTTTTCACTTCCTTGAAGTGAGAAGTCCGATGTCCAGAGAAGTAGAACTACCTACAGAAGCCCCATGGATGGCATGTGCCTCTTCGTTCAACAGGTGATAATCCACATACTCTTAATCTATACACCAATTATGGGTCCCCCAACACACTCTCTGGCATCCTATTCAACTGAGCTTCTTTGGTAACAAACCAAATTCTTTGGGGGAATTGCATCACTCACATGATGTACAGTTTTGGTGGTACTGTATACCATGTGCTCTGTTCTCTTTTAAGCATGGGTGGGCACTGGATCCAACTTTGACTATGGCCTCTCTCTGTCTCTAGGAACTCTGAATCTTAAAAAGAAAGAGACTAGAATGTATTGATTATAGTGACAGTTACATGATGAAATTGTCAAATAAATAATCCCTGCTACCTAAACTTTGAAAGACATCCTGGTGCCTGGCTATATAAGCTTGCCAGGGTGCTGTTAACAAACTACAGAGTGGATGGCTTAAACAATAGAAACTTATTGTCTTATAGTTCTGGAGCCAGAAGTCTGAGACCTAGCTTTTGGTATTGCCAGCCATGCTTGGCACTTCTTTGCTTATAGACCCAACATCAGGTCTCTGATGTTCTTCCTTGGGGATGGTTGTTTTCTTCACATGGTGTTCTTTCATAAGGATACCAATCATGCTGAATTAGAAGCCCAGTATGACCTCATCTTAATTTCATTAAACTGCATTAAACTGCATTCTTTCCAAATAAGGTCACAACTTGAGGTGCTGAGTTTAGTGCTTCAACATATGAATTTTGCAAGGATACAATTCAACCCATTATACTGACCTCTTCCAACCCATGGTCCATGACCATCCCTGTTTTTTTCTGTGAGCTGCTCAACTTTCTTCCAATAAAATGCTTTCCTTCTTAAGTTATTCGAAGTCCATTTCTGTTGCTTTCTATCAAAAAATTCTAACTATCCTAAGTCAAATTGCAGAACAATTCAGCCCCAATCAAATTGCTTTTTTTTTTGGTAGTTTATTGTTCAAAGTAAAATTGATACTTTTTTATACTACCTAGAATGATCTCCCATTGTGAGAGAAAAAGATACCACCAATTATTAAAAATGCTTAAAATTATTGAGGCAATCCTGAAGAAATACATAACTAATTGTAACAAAATAAGAAGAAAAAATAGGGGCAAAACTAAATGAATACAATTTTTCATATTTCCAACTGAGAAAAACTATTCATGTTAATGTCTAAAAAAGGCAGTAACAGTTGGGAAACTAGTATCTTATGGATAGTTGGTGGCATTCAAATTAGTGTAAACTTTCTGGAGGACAGTATAGTAGTATCTTATACAATCTTAAAATGTGTACCCTTCAACCCTGCAAATACATTTCTAGAAATCTATCCTATGATAGTACTTGTGTACATGCACAAAAGTATTTATACAGAATGTTCTCAGCAGCTTTGTTAACAATGGTAAAATACTGTAAAAATACAATTATCCATCACATATTAAAAAGTTTAAAATTAGGTATTTATATGTTCTCCTATGAAAAGGCATTCTAGATTTCAAGTGAAAAAGTTGAAGAATGCTCTGTGCAATTGATTTCTATTATTTTAAAATGAGAAGAAAGCTATAGGCATGTATACCTATGTATATGTGTGTGTATATATATATATATATAGAGAGAGAGAGAGAGAGAGAGATGTAATAATAAGCCAAAACTGTTAATAATACTTTGAAGGAGTGGAACTGGCCACAGGAATGCAATGGAAATCTTTCATGCTTCAATTTATCTATTTCTGTAATTGTTTTACAAAGCGCATGTATTACAAAGCACATGTAGTTTGGCCTAACAGATCAGTCTTGTTCATACTTGAGAAATGTAAAGAGCTTTTTAAAGGGAAATTCTCATTATCTCGCTCTCCAGTCTTGACCTATATTGTATTAATTTCAATATGGTGTCGATGTATACAATCATAAAGTAAAACTAGGCGTTAACTCATTAGATTAAATAAATTGAATGTAAAATTAAAGATAAGGTAAAATTTTGCTTAAATTGGAGTGAAAAACTGGTACTGGAATACCAAGGTTGAGGCAGGGGCAAACAATGAACTGTACCACCCAGAATGTCCTTCAAGGAAGGACGTGCTGACCAGCTGTGGGACCGCAGGCTCTAGCTGTCACCTTCAAGGTCTGCCTCTGCTGCAGCTTTCTGGCCAAGGTCATGCCTCTCCTGGAGCAGCCTGTATCTGGAAACTGCAAGGTGGGGGCTGTAAAGGCCTTGCATTTAGGCTTCACGTGGGACAGTTCTCCAAGCAAAGCTCACTGCCAGGTGAGGCCAAGCTTTTTACTGGTCTGCCTCAGAGTTCAACTCCCTATTCTACCCAGTCCTATCCTTTCCTCCTTTCTTCCACAGACATCGATCTCAAAGAAACCTCTTGCACCCCAAGCTGTCTGCTTCCTGAGTATCTGATCTGCAACACAGCAGAAAAACAGTCTACGCTACTCTATTTTTGGCCTGACAAAACTAATACCAGGAATGAACGTTTCATGAACAGGACAAAACGGTATTAATAACCGCAAGCCTATATTCGCCCATCTTCAACTGGGGCCATGCACTAAAACGAAGGGCAACTTGCGTGCTTAAGAATACAATTCTCTATCCCCCTTCCATTCTTCAGTGAGCTCTGCAGCCGCACCTAGTAATTAAAAGCTCCAGAAGCTCATCTTCCCATTATGCAGAACAGAAAATCTTTAATGAAATATTGGACGAAAGAATATGCAGGGCAACTGAAAGCTCTGCAAAGCATAAAGAATTGCTGGGTTAAAATACTGCATGAGACAGGTGCTTATTTCAATGAGGCATCGTACCAGCTACCAACTATTTCCTAAAACACTGCACGCAACATGGCCGATGACTCAGAAACACACCTCACAGGGTAATTATTCAAGGCCGTTCAATAAATGTTTATTCCAAACTGGCAATT
Organism: Mellivora capensis; assembly: GCA_004024625.1. NCBI lineage: Eukaryota > Metazoa > Chordata > Mammalia > Carnivora > Mustelidae > Mellivora > Mellivora capensis. Next base: position 51,769 of record PISX010008765.1, on the reverse strand, counting down.
ATTTCTTTAACAATGATGATATATTCAGAAGAAGTTTGCAAAACCTGTCATAAATAGATATGCTGAAGGAAACCTATGCATGTACCAGAGTTTCAGGTTCAAAGGCTTTTAAGAAGGTAAGTACAAATGAAAAAAAATCTGTTTTTGCTAAACAAGCCATTTCCCCTGTATTTTTTCATCTGTTCAATTCATCTATTTATGCAATACTTATGTGTCACCTACTTTATATCCTGTGCTGCTGGGATAAAGAAAAAAAATTCCTGTGCTCACGGAGGAGCTTACAACACACAGAGGCTGATGTGACAAGTGTTGCAAGGAAGGTGGCAGTTGCCCGTCTCTTTCTCCAACTCATCCCCTGCCATTCTTCCCTCCTCTTTAGCCACTCTGGGACTGTTTTCTTGTTCTCAGCTCTCCAAATCTGTCTTTGGTTTAGGCCATTTGCCCCAGCTGTTTTCTCTGCCTATAGCTGTGTTACCCACCAGGGTAGCCACTAGCCACATATGGCTACTGAGTCCTTGAAATAGGATTACTCTAACTGAAATGTGTTCTAGGTGTGAAACAGTCATCAGATTTTGAAGACTTTGTACAAAAAAATAATAAATACAAGATTGTCCACCAATAATTTGTTAATAAAATTGTGTGATAATGTTTTAGAACTATTGGCTTCCACAAAATACATTATTCAAATTCATTTGACCTGTTCCTTTGTTTCTAATGTGCCCACTAAAAAAATTAAAACTACTTATATGCCTTACACTGTATTTCTATAGGACAGTTCTGGTCTAGAACATGTCGATCTATTCTCACTTTCTTCTTGGGATTTTGGTGTCAGCTCACTATCCTTTTCTCAAAGAGGTTTTTCCTGACTACCATGCTCAAGAAGACACACCACTTCACCTACTGAGTCATTCCCACATTACTGTATTTAATATATATGTATATTTTTTGTGGTAAAACACCCATAACATATCTGTCCTGTTAACATTTTGAAGCCTAGAGTACAGTATTGTAAGCATACATGATTTAATTGTGCTTCACTTTGCTGCATTTTGCAGATACTGCAATTTTTACAAATTGAGGGTTTATGGCAACCTTGCATCAAGCAAACCTATAGGCAACATTTTCCAACAGCATTTGCTCACTTCATCTCAGTGCCCATTCTGGTAATTCTCACAATATTTCAAACTTTTTCATTACTGTTCTATTTTTATGGTGATCTGTGATCAGTGATCTTTGATGTTACTATAGTCATTGTCTTGGGACACCACAAACCACACCCACATCAAATGGCAAACTTAATCAATAAATGTGGGTTTTGTTTCCCCCACCATCTTTCTCCTCTTCTCCCCTCTCCTCAGGCCTCTCTATTCCCTAAGATACAACAACACTGAAATTATTAGGCCAATTAATAACCCTACAATGGTCTCTAAGTGGTCCAGTGAAAGGAAGAATTGTACATCGCTCACTTGTAAATCAAAAGCTAGAAATGATTTAACTTGGTGAAGAAGGCACGTTGAAAGCCAAGAAAGGCTGAAAACTAGGCCTTTTGTGCCAAGTGGTTAGCCAAGTTGTAAATGAAAAGGAAGAGTTTTTGAAGGAAAATAAAAAGTGCTACTTCAGTGAACAAATGAATGATAAGCAAAATCGCTTGATTGTTCGTATGGACAAAGTATGAGTGATCTGAATAGAAGATCAAAACAGGCAGAACATTCCTTAAACCAAGGCCTAATCCAGAACACAGCCCTAACTCCTCTTCAGTTCTATAAAGGCTGAGGAAGAGGAGGGAGCTGTCAAAGAGAAGTCTGATGCTAGCAGAACTTTCTTTCTGAGATTTAAAGAAAGAAGACGTCTCCATGACATAGACGTGCTGACACAGAAGCTGCCCCAAGTTCTTCAGGAGATGTAGCTCAGATGATCCATGAACGTGGCTACATGAAACAACAGATTTTCAATGTGGACAAATAGCCCGTTATTGGCAGAAGATGCCATCTAAGACTTTCCCAGCTAGAGAAGAAAAGCGAATGCCTGGCTTTGAATCTCCGAAGGCTCACTCTCTTGTTAGGGGCTAAGGCGGCTGTGACTTTGAGTTGAAGCCAGGGCTCATTTACCATTCGGAAAATCCTAGGGCTCTTAGGAATTACACTAAATCTACTCCACGCGTGCTCTAAAAATGGAACAAAGCCTGGATGTTAGCGTATCTGTTTACAACATAGTTAACTGAATCTTTTAAGCCCACTGTTTAGACACACTCCTCAGTTTAAAAGATTCCTTTCAAAATATGATTGTTCATTGACAACGCACCTGGTCACCCAAGAACACTGATGGAGATGTGCAATGAGATTAATGTTTTCATGCCTGCTAACAAAGCATTCATTCTGCAGCCCATGGATCTAAAAGTCATTTCAACTTTCAAGTTTTATTATTTAATACATTTTGTAAGGCTGTAGCTGTAGGCAGTGGTTCCTCTAATGAACCTGGGCAAAGTAAATTGAAAACATTCTGAAAAGGACACGTATTCTAGATGCCATTAAGATTATTTGTGAGGCTTGGGAAGAGGTCAAAATGTCAACATGAACACGAAGTTTCTTCCATCTAGAAGACTGGAATCAACTTCAAAACAACTTTGAGGGGTTTAAGACTTCAGTGGAGGAAGTAACTAGAGATGTGGTGGAAATAGCAAGAATTAGAATTAAGGGGCGCCTGGGTGGCTCAGTGGGTTAAAGCCTCTGCTTTTGGCTCAGGTCATGATCCCAGGGTCCTGGGATTGAGCCCCACATTGGACTCTCTGCTCCGCTGAGAGCCTGCTTCCTCCTCTCTTCCCTGCCTGCCTTTCTTGCCTACTTGTGATCTTTGTCAAATAAATAAATAATATCTTTAAAAAAAAAGAATTAGAATTAAAAGTGAAGCCTGAAGATGTGATGGGACTGCTGCAGTCTCATGACAAAACTTGAATGGATGAAGAGTTGTTTCTTATGGACGAGCAAAGAAAGAGGTTTCTTGAGATGGAAACTACTCCTGGGGAAGATGCTGTGAAGATCACTGAAATGACAACAAAGAGTGTAGAATATGACATAAACTTGGTTGATGAAGCAGAAGCAGGGTTTGAGAGGGCTGACTCCAATTTTGAAAGAAGTTCAAACAACACCACACTGTATGGAAAAATCATTCCTGAAAGCAAGTTAATCAATGCAGCAAACTTCACTGTTGTCTTATTTTAAGAAGTTGCCACAGTTACCCCACCCTTCAACAACCACCACCCTGATCAGTCTGCAGCCCTCAACATCAAGGTAAGACTCTCCACCAAATATTACAACTAGCTAAAAGCTCAGATCATGATTAGCATTTTTTAGCAATCAAGTATTTTTTAATTAAAGCATGTTCATTGTTTTTTAGACATAATGCTATTGCACACTTTATAGACTACAGTATAGTACAAACTTAACTTTTATATGAATTGGAAAACCAACCATAGCACTTCTGTTTCAGGTACTGTGCCAGTTGCAGAGAAATACAGAAGTAAGGTTAACCTGGCTCTCACTATTAAGTAGCTTACAACCTAGATGGGAAGGCCAGTGGTTATGTAATTACATAAAAAATTACTTAATTATAATTTTGATGAGTGCTAGGGAGAGTGATGTGTCTATGGAGTCAAAAAACGTTTGCACGGGTAAGCAATATTTATGCTGAGACATGACAGATGAGGGCGTTAGCCAGAACAAAGTCCTAGGGAGACAGGGGGACAAAGGGAAATTCAGAGAAATCCAAGTAATTCAGTTCTGCTGGAGCATAAATTATGTATGTGAAACAGAGTGGCTAGCAGGAATGTAGGTAATTTTATAGATAGCATATTTTAAGCTATATAAATATATGTTGTTGTAGAATAAATAATTCAACAATGACCTTAAACTTTTAAATCAATGCCACATGACACCAAGCCAAACATGGAAGTTAGGAGTACCACACTGAAATGAACACTGACTATCTTTAAGTGGAATTTTAATCACCTTAAAAATCAGGTCAAATTGGGGCGCCTGGGTGGCTCAGTTGGTTAGGCAACTGCCTTCAGCTCAGGTCACGATCCTGGAGTCCCGGGATCAAGTCCCGCATTGGGCTCCCAGCACTATGGGGAGTCTGCTTCTCCCTCTGACCTTCTCGCCTCTCTCTCACTGTCTCTTAAATAAACGAAATAAAATAAAATAAATAATCTTAAAAAAAATGAAAAAAAATCAGATCAAATAATAAAATTTATTTTAAAAAATTCAAAAAATATCACTAAGAGGAAGTTAAAGTTATTCCTGTTCCCACTTTCCAAAGATAAGCACCAGTAAGATTTTGGTTTACCTCATCTACATGTATATACACATAGATTTTACAAAATGGCTGAGTATAAATGACCATTCTCTTGTATTATGGGTACCTCTAGAAAAAGAGTAGGGCAAAAACTCTAGAAAACTTTCCATTATACACAATGGAATACTATGCAGCCATCAAAAGAAATGAAATCTTGCCATTTGCAACGACGTGGATGGAACTAGAGGGTATCATGCTTAGTGAAATAAGTCAATTGGAGAAAGACAACTATCATACGATCTCCCTGATATGAGGAAGTGGAGATGCAACATGGAGGGTTGGGGGTAGGAAAAGAAGGAAAGAAACAAGATGGGATCGGGAGGGAGACAAACCATAAGTGACTCTTAATCTCACAAAACAAACCGAGGGTTGCTGGGGGTAGGGGGATCAGGAGAGGGGGTTGGGGTAATGGACATTGGGGAGGGTATGTGCTATGGTTAGTGCTGTGAAGTGTGTAAACCTGGCGATTCACAGACATGTACCCCTGGGGATAAAAATACATTATATGTTTATAAAAAATTAAAAAATTAAAAAAAAAAATCTAGAAAACTTGTAACTAACTCTCACTTTTCTAGGAACATAAGTAAAGAATTTTTAGAATCTGTTTTTAAGAACTAAATTCCTCCCTAAAATTTAGAAAGTAGTTAGTAGTTTTCACCACATTCCCACAAAACCAGAAGTGTCACAGAAAGTTCTTTGATTTAAAATCAAGGAAAGATGCTATTCCTCCTTGCAGATATATGGCCAGACACTTACTATGAAGTCTTACTATAAATAATTTAACATAAGCCGCCAATGCCCCTAGTAAAATACATGAACCAAATATATTTATGGGATGCAGTACCTAAGCTGATTATCATGTGCTTATTCCCTTACCTAATCAAGACTGGTTTGTAATTCAAAACAAATGTCACAATCTTTAGAGCAAAGGAAAATTAATAAGCATGAATAGTCTATAACTCTAACTTAAAAAAATTTTAAACCAGGCCAATCAAACTTTCTCAATCAAATCACAATTTCCTAAAAACTGAACACTTTGGGAACCAAATAATAAAGTTCTTGATAATATGCTATATTCTATTCTACTCAAGTAGCAAAAAAAAAAAAAAAAAAAAAAAAAGCACAGTTTATAACCTCAAACCTTCTTTCCCTGTTAACTATAACATTTCTTAGTCCAGCAACAATACGAGATTGAGAACCTCCATTTTTAACCCATTCCTGTATATTCATACACTTTGCCATGTAACTTTGCAGTACTCTTCTACTCTGGATGGGACAATCTGCTTTACCCCTTGACTGGCTCAATCATGTCAACAAACAAATGTGAATCCAGTAGAGGCTTGGAAAAGTGCTTGCATGTTTTAGTTTATTCTGTTGCTTCTTTGTGATTGCCACAAACACATGCTTGAGCTAGCTTGCTCCACTCATTCCAGCCAAGACTATGCCAGATCAGCCAATTACCAGATGATGACCAGGTGGGCAAGTGAGCTCAACCCAGCCTCAAAGAACTGCCAAGCCAATTCCACACTGAAGTGCCAACCTCCAGACTTGGAAGCAAAATTTAAAAATTATTAGATTGTTTTAAACCATAGATCTTTGAAGAGATGATGAAAAACACAGCATTACTGAGACAATAGACAATTGATAGACACAGCAATCATACGGTAACAAATATCTTCCCTAGCAGCATTATTTTCCCTTCTCAGAAGAAGTCAGAGTATATTAGAGAAGGCAACAACTAACTAAATAAATAAGAATTTCCTTCTCTTATTTTTCCAATTAAATTTTCTACAAAGAAATACCCTGGTCATAGATTATAATTCCTCATAGTAAAGCCTATGTAACTGTTACTAGTCATAGTATTTTGACCATTTCCAAACTCCCACAGTGAGTGTATAGGAAGAGAAAAAGAGCTTATAACTCCTTTCAGACTGGTAAAGTTACTTTTAACAATGACTGTTCTTCCTAGTTGGTTTTCTTTAAAATTAAAAACACTACTTCTGGTCATCAATATAAAGTTAGAATTATCCAGATACATGCAATGGACAGATGTTTGGAACAAATATTTTAACAAATTTAAATAAAGACATTCTGAAAAGTGTTACACCATTACGGCACCATTAAAATATATGGGAATAGTAAAGAACTAAGTAGAATGAGCAGTATGGAGGCTCTAACAAGATGAATTTATCAGGAATAAATGTCATATTTTGTGCTTAGGATTAATTAATCACCTATACTTATAATGTATGGTGTGGGAGAGATGTAACTCAGCACACCAATTATTTAAAATTCAATTATAGTTAATAACACAAAAAGCATGGGGGAGTAGATGAAATTGAATTGAGGTTCCACCATTGCCTGAGAAAAGGAGAGCTTTCATTTATAATTGACAACAATAAGTCAAAATGCATGTTGTAATATAGCCACTAAATGTAACTTTAAAAATGTGTAACTAATAAGCTAATAAAGGGAAAATATGGAATTAAAACATCTGATTAGTCCACAAGAAGGCAAAGTGGAAAGAAAAATAAAGCAGATGAGACAAATAAAAAACAAATACTAAACATTAACACAAACCCCCAAATATGTCAATGATTACATAACATGTAAGAAAACAGAATTCTCCAACTAAAAGGCAAAGGTGACAGACTAGATATGAGAAAATGGTTTGCAAAAATCACATCTTAAATATAAAGACAAAGAAAAGTAAGAATTAGCATAGAAGATATGCACCAGACATCTCTACCCACAAGACAGCAAAACTCATAGCAAACAAAATGAATTTTAAAGCAAGAACCATTTCTAGAAGTAAAGGCAGTAGGGTGGAGGCTGGGAAAGGATATTCATTGGTAAAAAGACCAATTTGCCATGAAGATAAAAGCGTAAAATGTATATGCAAGAAATAACAGAACAACAGGTTCCAAACACATAAATAAAAATTGAGAGAGATAAAATGAGAAATTAGATAATTTTCAATCCCAGCAGAAGAGTTTTATATACTTTCAAAAACTGCTAGAAAAGGCAGACAAAAATTAGTAAGAATATATATACAATATTGAGGAGAGCCTGGGTGGCTCAGTTAGTTAAGCATCTGACTCTTGGTTTCAGCTTGGGTCATGATCTTAAGAGTCCTAGGATCAACCCCTGCATTGGGTTCTACACTCAGCCGGGAGTCTGCTTCTCTCTCTCTCTCTCTCTCTCCCTCTCTCCCTTTGCCCCTTCCACCACTCATTCTTTCACTCTAAAATAAATAAATAAGTCTTAAAAAAAGAAAAGAAAATTTATGTATGAAATCTTAACAATATGGTTAACAAACCTGACATAATTAAAATTTATAGACATCACACTATACAGTGATAGAATACACATTCTTTCCAAGTGTGCATGGAACATTTGTCAAAAAGTAAAACTGTAAAATGAGATTCAAAAAATTTCAAGAAATTTATATCATTTGAAATATGTTCTCAAACCAAATTGAAATTTAAGCTCGAAATCTGTAACACAAAGTCAACTAAAAAACACAATTTACTTGGGAATATGTAAAACCTTTTAAATGATCCATGTAGCAAACAGGAAATCATAAAAGAAATCTAAAAATATCTGTAATTTAATGACAATGAAAATAAAGAAAATCTTGAAGGATTCAACTAAAGTAGTACATATAGGAAAATTTATAGTCTTAAAATATATAAATAAGAATAAAAGTTTAAAAATCAATGGATCTAAATATATATATTACAAAAAGTGATAACAGCAAATTAACTCAAAGCACAAAATAATGGCATAATAAATACAAGAACATAAACTAATAATAAAGGTAAACAGACATATAACAGAGAAAATAAACAAAGCCAAATGTGGTTCCATGTAAGAACTAACAAAAATGATTAATTGTTAACAAGACTAATTTTTTAAAAAAAGCATAAATTACCAACATCAGGAATGAAAAGGAGGTCATTACTTCAGATATATGCACACTAAAAAAAGGATATATGATAAACAACCTTATTGTCTGAAAACTTCCCTTTAGGTATATGATACTTGAACAAAAAGTTTACTTTCAAAAATGAAGAAAATATTTAAATTATTATGGTGCTCAAGCAGCACACCGCTTCCCTACTAACCCTTCAATTCCCAAAGGCAGGCATTGTGCACTATTATTTTTATCACTAGCTACAAGAAGACAGGGGAAAATATATTCCTATTAAAAATATTCTACTGTCTCTATTTGCAGAGGACACAGTCTTATATATAGAAAATTCTACACTAAAGACTCCGCCATAAAGGTGTTAGAATGAATAAATTCAGTAAAGATGCAGGATACAAAATCAATATTTTGTATATAAAAATCAGTATATAAAAATCAAGTTCTAATACTAACAACAAACTAATATAAAGAGAAATTAAGAAAACAATCCCATGTACAACTGCATCAAAGAGAATAAAACACCTAAGCATAAATTTAACGAAGGAGGTTAAAGCTCTGTATACTGAAAATCCATAAAGCGTTGATGAAAAAAATCTGAAAAAAACACAAATGGAAAGTTATTGTATGCTTATGAATTGGAAGAATTCATGTGTTAGAATGTCCATACTACTAAAAGGAATCCACAGATTTGATATAATTCCTATCAAAATCCCAAAGGCATTTTAAAAGAAATAGAGCAAATAATTCTAAAATTTATATAGAACCACGAATGATCCTGAATAGTCAAAGCAATCTTAAGAAAGAAATATTAAGCTGGAAACATCCTTGATTTCAAACTATAGCACAAAACTATAGCAATCAATAGTATGGAATTAGCATAAAAACAGACATACAAATTAATGGATTAGTAGAGGAAACCCATAAATAAACCCATGCATAGATAGTCAACTGCCTTATGACAAAGGAGTCAAGAATATATAATAAAGAATAGTTTCTTCAGTAAATTCTGGTGGAAAACTGGATAAGCCACCTTCAAGCGAATATATATGTTTCTTCAGACATACAAATATATTTGCCTTAAGCGAAGTTAATACACGGAAAAAAGTTAATTTACAAAACAAATTAGAAGTTGACTATTCACACTTCTACACTTCACTGTATGGTTCATTTAAGTAAGAGGTAGTAGTCCCAGGTCACTTAACAATGACTCATTTGCTTCAGAGTCAGCTTTCCAGAAACACCGTTCCACTACAACAGGTGTGCAAGTGGAACTGAAGTGTTATCATGGATAAGATTCCTTTTCTGAGCAAGTGAAAAACAGCAATTTCCCTAAGATTCTTGGATTCTGTTATTGTTATGGAGCTCCTTGAGGGCAGATCCTGTGTTTCATTCCCTTAAGATACTTTTACATGCTGGACACACAGTAGGACTTTAAAAATTACCTCTCAGAATCAGCAAACTGGATGTTTACATGAGTCATCTTGTGGTTATGCTGTGAGGTAATGCTTTAAAATCTGTCAAATGTGCTGTTCTTTTTTCGCACTACCGCTATTCAGCAGAGACCTCCATTGCCTACAGTAGAATTAGGATGTTCGAGGTGGAAAGCATAGAGAAAGGAAGTGTCACTATTCAGCATCTGACATCCAGAACAGTCACTTGAAGACTGTTTCAAAGACAGTGCTCCTGAAAGCCAGTGTTTAAGTGAGAAATGAAATGTTAAAGAGGTTAAAAAAAAAAGTTGAAAAAGGATTTTGTGTCAAAAAAGACAGTCCTAAAGAAAGAGAGCATAAAATGTACTCACAAGGAAATAGAAGAAACACAGATGTAAAGCTAAAGGATTCCCCCACACACACACAAATGGGAAAATTAAGGTCCCTTTGTCTAGGAGGATAAACAAAGAGAGGGCACAAAGAGGACAGCCAGGAGGAGAGGAAGGATTCCATGAAGAGGCAAAGCATAGGATACCTATCCTGTGCCTGGCCCTTGAGAAAACCCAGGCAATGCCCACAGGCCACCCTTTGTCCTTCCAGTGAATGCCAGTGAGTTGGTTTTCCCCTATAATATTGGTTTTCCTTCCCTTTGCCAAAGAATAGGGGCCTCCTATCAACAGTTGTTGAAACACTGCACAACATATCACATCACCCAGCAGAAGGGGTGGTCAACTACCATTGGTTTGCAAACATGGGAGTTTGCCAAGTGAAATTCAAAACTGGTCTCAATACGGGGAAGGCAAGAAGAAACCGAAAAAAGAGGCAGACCACTCCACATTGTTAGGTAGCAGATTTAATAAGCAAGGGAACTTCCAGACAAGGCTTATCTTAGGTGGCCACAAGATGAGTAGATCTCCGCACCCGCCCACCATAAACTTTCAAGTTTATACAGAAGCCTTAACAAGGTTCAGTCACCTACATAGTCCACATGGACTCAATAACACATTACTCTCTTGAAATAGCTCCTGATGGGAGAATGGTGGGCAGAATCTATATTTTAAAGAAAAGAAAGTAAGTAAGGAGTCTCTGATTGTCCAAGGTCCAGAATTTAGGTCAACTGATAGTCACATCCTCTCGATGAACTTCTCCAACAACTGTGATGCAAAACTTTGTTTCAGCTACAAAGGACCCTATATTTAATGATCTCCTCCATGGCCCAAGCAATCCTAAGCATCTCAAAACAGACATAGAACTCTGATTTCTCAGAAAGAGCAGTGTGAAGGGGAAAGCACCCAGCATATGTACTTGGTCAGGAACGATCAGAACCAGTCTGAGATTCCTCCTTCCTCCAAACCAGGACAGGGTGAAACTGATTCAGACCACATTTCCAAGTCTAGAAACCTGTGGTTTCTGAAGATCTATAATTCTATCATGTTTTCGATATAAGAGCAGTGAAAATAACTTTTTTGTTCTTTTCTTTCATTAGTTTTGTTCTAATTTCTGTGTAGTTAATAGACCACACTCTATCAGTTTCACATATACAATATAGTGATTTAGCACTTCCATATACTACTCAGTGCTCATCAAGACAAGTGTGCTCTTAATTCCCATCACCTATTTCACCCACCCCCCCACCCCCACCTTCCCTCTGGTCACTATCTGTTTGTTCTCCACAGTTAAGAGTCTGTTACTTGGTTTGTCTTTCTTTCTCTTTCTCTTCCCGTTGATCATTTGTCTCTTAAGTTCCACATAGGAGATAAATCGTATGGTATTTGTCTTTCTCTGACTGGGTTCAATGAAGAAAGAGGGGAGGACTCTAAATAACTAAAAAGTCTCATAGGTTCAGAGAATTTATGTCAGAACTGGTCAGATTATCAGGGATCATCTCATGCACCAACTACCTCACTTTACAAATGACGAAATTGAAGCTTTGGAGAGGTCAGTCATTTTTCCTAAGGTATAGTGGAAAAAGCAAGACAAACTCAAGGATCTACTCCTCCCTGCCATTTATGAACTGGATGTTGAAAACTCTGCTTTATGTCTTTGCATCTTACTTTATCCTCAACTATATAAACAGTTGAATTAGGCTTTGGTTACTATGTTAAATGTTAATTCACTACCTGAAAATAAAACCTAGTACCAGATTCTTTTGGTTTAAAAGTGAGACTTTTCCTTTTGCAAAACAGTCTCTATCCCTGTTTTCCCTTTCTGGGCTAACATTTCCTTTGGCTTCCCATAAGCAACTTCCTTTTAACTCCAATTCCCATTTGCTTTCTCTAATGGTTCCATCTGAGGTCACTCCACTACCCCATCTGTCTCTAATTAACCTCTAGACTGTTTTCCTGAAAATTATTCAGAATGACTTAGCAACTTTAATTTCTGATACTGGATTCAACTGATACAGCTTAAAAATATAGTTAAGTTGTAGCATAACATAACAGGTATATGTCATTTTATAACTTATGAAGTAACTTTGTGTGCATTATTTCTTCACAAATTTATAGACATTTCTATTATTTATTTATTTACTTGATTTAAAAGAGAGAGAGCACTAGTGGAAGGGGCAGAGAGAGTCTTAAGCAGACAAGACTCCATGTTGAGCTTAGAGTCCGACTTGGGGCTTGATTTCAAGACCCTGAGATCACAACTATGAGTCAGACTGATGGTAGAGCAGAAGGGTAGCTGAGAACAAAGCACAAGTTGACACCCTGCAACTCCCCCCACCCCACCCATACTCTGGGTTGGGATATGTGTAACATTCCTCCAGGAAGCCTCCAGGGTCTTAATGTTAATGCCTTGCTAGAGGGAAAAACAACATTTACTTGATAATAGCCAGGCTTCCAGTATCGAAGGGTCTTCTGAAGCATATGAAAGTCCTTTTGGACACCTCCATTTTTCCTTACTTCCCCCAACTCTCAACTAAATAAGCAGCCATTCCTCACAATACCAGTGCCACAGCACTTTCTGATCAAGGGTCCTGTTCTCATGCTTTAATAAAACCACCATTTCATACCAAAGACATCTCAAGAATTCTATCTTGGCTGTCAACTCTGGACTTCACTCCACCAAACCTAACCTACATCAAGATGTTAACTGACTGTGCCACCCAAGGGCCCCATAGTTATTTATTTTTTTAAATACAGCCTCTAGAGTGTAGAAGTACCCAGTTGAATTCTGTGTTGGAGAGTGAGGTCCGAAATCCACGTGTCTCTGATTCAGAATCCCATGTTCTTTTTACTAAGTCATACTTCTTCAGAAAAATTGCTACGTTCTTCTGTCTCTGGAGAATGAGAGTTCAGAGAGGCTGAACAGACTCATGTGTAAGCTTCTGGTTCATGGGAGTGAGAGACCAATCACAGTGCCAGCCCATGCTTCTGAATAGGAGTAGGACAGGCATCCCTAATTAGGACTCAACATCACCAATATGTTATAAACAGAGACAGGGAACCATAGGCATGTGGCTTAGGAACTGACTGAGGCCAGATAGTTAAGGCATGAACAGGAGGTACACCAGGGTTGGAAAGAAAATCTCAAGGCAAGCCTCCCACCACGATAAAAATTGTGGAGAGGAGTTGAAGCAGGAGACCTAGGGGCGGGCCTTAGAAAGGCATGGCCCCACCTGCCTGCAATCTGATTGCTTCTTCAACTGGCTCAGAGTGGATCTGAATAGAAAATGGACCTTGTGGGGTGCCTTGGTGGCTCAGGCAGTTAAGTGTCAGACTCTTGATTTCAGCTCAGGTCATGATCTCAGGGTCCTGGGATCAGGCCCCGCATTGCGCTCTGCACTCAATGGGGAGTCTGCTGGAGGGTTTCTTCTCTTCCTCTACTTCTCCCCACCTACTCTCTCTGTCTCTAAAATGAATAAACCTTTAGTAAAACAAAATAAAGTAATAAAATAAAATGAACCTTGCTCTGTAGAACAGGAAATGACACTGAGAACCTGAAGGAACTGTACTTTCTGGCCTAACCAGCACCTTCAGAGGAATTTAGGAGGGATGCCTGTGTTGGGGGAGGCACAGTGGGGGAGCTGAGTGGGAGGGCTCATGCACAGCCCACGTCCTGCCTGATATTCGATAGGTCTGCGAATGCACCCATTATGTGACCATCTCACACATGACGAAATTCGGAGGACCAATTCAGAAAAATAAGGGGGCACTTTTGTGGCCTATAATCCCACCACCTCTCTCTGTTCCTTCCTGAAATCTAACTCTGTATGTCGTCATACTCAAAGGAAACACAGAGAGTGAAAAACTGCCTTGAATTAGGCACATTCTCATTAAATGGTGTCTGCCACCATTAATGTGGGGTGGGTTTGTTTCCATTGGAGCAGTCCTGAAAAAGAAACCATACATTTTCTCAGGCTGTACAACTGACTGACAATTCTCATTTTGGACTTTGTGTTTTTCTCAGACCATAAGATCAAAGTGAAGTTATTAGACACCCTCAATGCATCATGCATAGAAAAAAATCAAAAAGAGGAAATATTTTCTTTTCCCTCAAGGAGATTTAAAATCTGTAGTTAAGAGTTAAGACACAGGTCTTCCCAGTCTTTGAGTTAGTGACTGGGCTCCCCCAGCTGGAGCTTCACGGTATTTCAAGGCCTCCTTGGCGGTTGTCATGATTTAAACCAAAGTGTGTAAATAAAGTGTTTGGTTGTTCTTTATAATCTTCATAAACAAAAGGACCTCATTAGGGGATTTTAAGGCTCTTTATTTTTCCATCCTTCTTCTTTTCTTTGATTTACTGTATGATTGATCCACTTACCCTTTAATGAGTATTTTCTGAGCACCGCTATGGACTAGGTCCTATGTAAAACTGGGTAAGAGCACAAATGGAAAATTGCAATTTTAAACATGTAATTATGAACAAAACTTTGAGAAATTAAAGGGAGTCCCAAGAAAGGACTCTGGGGACTACACCTTGAGAACAATAGTTGAACTAATTATAAATGTAATTACAAACTAATTACTGCATTTAAACAAGTTACAAATGTTTAGTCTGAACGAGAAAAGGCTAAGAGATTATAACTGTCTTTACACATCAGAAGGTGCCTGAGGCAGAAGAGGCTCAGACTTATTCTGTATTGTTCTTTTTTTTATAAATATTGTATTTATTTATTTGACAGACAGATCACAAGTAGGCAGAGAGAGAGGAAGGAAAGCAGGCTCCCTGCTGAGCAGAGGGCTTGATCCCAGGACCCTGGGATCATGACCTGAGCCGAAGGCAGAGGCTTTAACCCACTGAGCCACCCAGGCACCCCTTCTGTATTGTTCTATAGCTGGGTTTCTCAGCCTTGGCACTATTGATATCTTTTGCAGGGTAATTTTTAGTTGTTGAGGGTTAGCCTGTGCATTACAGGACTTCTAGCAGCATCTCTGGCCCCTATCCATTAGCTACCAGTGGCATCCAGTTGAGAAATTAAAAAATGTCTTCAGACCCTGCCAAGTGTTTGCAGGGGGCCAACATCAACCCCATTGAAAACCACGGCTCTGGAATCTCGAGTGGTGGTTTTTCCAAAGGGATTTCAAAAATGGGTATTAAATTAGCAGGATTCTAAATACCCTCTTACCAAAATGGCTCCATTAGTCTGTATTTTCATAAGGGAGGGGAAATGCTATTGAGATCTTGTACTCAGGTCAATTTAAGAAAGAAAAAAGTCCAAAAACCAACATTTGAATACAAATGGAATAATAAGGCTCCTTATGCAACAAGTTTCCTTTCCTTGAGGAATCTAATAGAAGCCTGGAAATATCAGTAGGAGATTCTGTAAAAAGATTCTATTCAACAAGAAGGTATTGAGAGGTGTCGTTTCTCAGGTCTCCATAATTGTGATTCCTTGTCATGATGATAAATGGTTTTATAACCCAGACACAGAAATTATGGCCACACAGAATATCATGCACTAATTAGCTACAAATTGGATCAGCTGTTTCCTTTAAGAATTTGAAGACATTTGTGGCCATAATTTAAGTTGTACCATTTTATTTTTTGTATTTATCATCTAAAATGCTTAATCATTTTCAGAATCTATTATTAAAACCCACCTGACTTCTCTTCCTGTTATGCAAAATAGTTAAGACTATTTTACACTTTCTTTTTTTCTGCCTCAGAATATATATTGGAATTATAGAAAAAAAAACCAAACTGCTCACTGACCACTGGATAGTCGTTGTGTTGGATCATCAGTTTGCATGCACATGTCTTCATTAGAATGTATTTTAATATCTTATTGTGTTAACTGCAATATTGTTTTAGAACTTTGAGTTAAATATGTTCTTAGACCTTCCAATGGAGAAAAATCTTTGGCAACACCGTTGCCTTTTACGTGGAGAATTAATCAGTCCTTTTGGAAACCACCCTAATCCAAAAGCTATTTCCAAAAGGTGAGAAGTTTCTCAGCATTCCGCAGCATTTCCCCAGCTCAGACAAGTCAGAAAGAAACAAAAGTACAGGGATGCTTCCAGACCATGTGTTACTTTGAATCATGAACATAGTTAGAAGGCTTTTCAGAAGGCTAAAAATGAGCCATTTTAAACTGGCAATTAGAAGATCATCTGCAAACCAGTATTTTTTTTTAAATTAATTTTAAGCCCCAGAGGGCTTTTGAATGGTTGAGTAGTCCCATTACTGAGTTTTTTAATGCTTCAGTTATTAGATAATTTTTTGAATTTAAAAGACAGTGGAGAGCTCCACTGATCAAACCTGTATTAGCTCCCCAGATTCTTTCTAAGCCTCAAAGGTTACTCATTTAGGTTGTATTTCCTCAAGTCCAAAATGGTTATTCCTAAAAAAAAAATTTTAATTTTTAAAAAGGCCATTCCTTAGAAATTGGAGATGAAGTCTAAATGATGCCTTTGAAGTATGTCTGCTTATTCCCATTCCTAAACAACAATGTCCCCGTGGAAGCCACTACCAAAAGAGTCAATCCCATTGGTTTACTTATCTCCAAGGCTTCACTTATCTCCAAGATACTTAATACAGTGGGAATACTCAAACTCAATGCCTCGCAAAATAGGTTCTGAAAATAAAAAGCACTGGATAGAAATGAAAGTCATGGCGCCTTGGTTTTCCATCCTCATCTATCATCAATGAGTTGTGTGATTCTGAACAAACTTGTGCCCTCTTCCTAGGCCTCAGCCTCTCCATCTTAATATTATCAGACAGTCCTTACTTTTATTTATTTGTTTATTTTTAAAGGAGATAGAAGTTTATTAAATACACTGCAAGGGGGTGGAGAGCAGGACAGCAAAGCAGAGGCTGTCTCAGATAGTGCTTACTTTTATTTTTTTTTTTTAAATTTTTTAAGTAGGCTCCACACCCAGCCTGGGGCCCAACGTGGGACTTGAACTCACAACCCTGAGATCAAGACTTGAGCTGAGATCCTAAGTCAGATGCTTAACTGACATAGCCCCCCAGGAACCCCCTCAGATAGTCCTTACTTTTAAATGAAGTTATTGAAAAAATAAATAAATGAATGAAGTTATTGGATTCTACAGGCACACTAAGAAACAGAACAAACTGTACTTTTTACAACTAAGTACCACAATTATATCTCCATTCTGAAGAGATGTGCTGTAGTTAACTCCTTCGCAGAACTCACATATTCTTCCACTGACTCAAGATATGGAAGAAACATTTGGAACTCTAAAAAAAAATCACGAAGAAACAATGGAAACTATTTGAAATAATGCACTGCTATTTGGCTTAGGTTGTTGGATGACAGTTTTAGATAAAGGAGGCTGTACTTTCCCAGATGCTTCCCACACTGGCTGGGCTACAGAGCTGGACTTTCTTCAGGGGATTCAGACCAATCGCCCAAGGCCAAGCAAAACACTCTGTCCATATTCCCACAGACTTCCTGACTGAGAGTGGTGGGCTGTACAAATCAATTTATATCTCAGCCCACTGTTACAGTAAAAACAAATTTTCTAATAAAGGGCAACCTATGAATTTAGCATAATTTAGAATTCCAGACACAGGTATAAGGAAGAGGAATTCACACACACACACACACACACACACACTCTCTCTCTCTCTCTCTCTCTCTCTCTCTCTTCTCCAGACCTGCTTTTGCATCCTTATAAATGTGTTGCTGAATGCCTAAGGTAAAAATAAGCTCATTCTCTGATAAAAGCAGATAAGACGTTTGAATAAAATGAAGTAGCAGCAAGTTCATCAAAACTGATGTAGCTGCCAATGAACTACTCCAGCTCCACAGAAACCTCACTAGGTTGTGTGTCTTTTCTCTAAACTCAGCTATGCTTCTTCATAGGCGTAGGGGGAAAATCTTCTGAGTTAGCGAAATTTGATTTAAAATTTAAAAAAAGAAAAAAAAAAAGGTCTGAGTAGGAAAGATGCTTGGACGTGTTCCGACTCACCCTGTAAGAGAGCCCCTCATTCCTCAGCCATGTTCCTCCGGCCAAACCCAAAGCCTGAAGTCCACTTCATTTTTTTTTTAAGGATTTTATTTATTTACTTGACAGAGAGAGATCATAGTAGGCAGAGAGGCAGGCAGAGAGAGAGGGGTAGCAGGCTCCCTGCCAAGCAGAGAGCCCAATGCGGGGCTCGATTCCAGGACCCTGAGACTACAACCTGAACCGAAGGCAGAGGCTTAAACCACTGAGCCACCCAGGCGCCCCTATCAAAGCCTGACAGGGCATGACATGATAATTAAGACTGAGTATGTACTGTGCACATATGTCTAAGCACTTTTCATGTATTAACTCACTGAATCTTAACAACATCCATGATGATTAATTTTATGTGTCAACTTCACTTGTCTAAGGGATGCCCAAAAAGCTGGTAAAACATTATTTCTGGGAATGCATGTGAGGGTGTTCTCAGAAGAGATTAGCATTTGAATCAGCAGACTGAGTAAAGAAAACTGTCCTCACCAAGGTGGGCATCATCCAATCACAACAGAACAGAAACATGGAGGAAGAGCAAATTCTCCTCTTTGCTTGAACGGAGACATCAATCTCCTGTGCTTGGAAAAAGCCCCTCCTGGTCTTGGGGTTTTGGACTCGGACCAGAATTTACACCATCAGCTCCTCTATTCTCAGGCCACTGGACTTAGACTGAATCACACCACCAGCTTACCTGGTTTTCCAGCTTTTGCATGGCAGATCACAGATCGTGGGACTTGTTGGCCTCTAACCATGTGAGGAATTCCAGTAATAAATCTCCTCTTATATTTATCTGTAGAACTCAGACTAATACAACAACCTTATGAAATAAAATCAATTATTAACTCCAATTTATAAATGCAGAAATACAAGTACATGTAGACTCAATAATGTGCCTTTGGTTACCCAACAAATTTCACAAGAAGAAGGATTCAAGTTCAGGCAATCTTACTTCATATTTCCTCATCCTTGACCAATGACAACAATAACAAAACAACAATAACAATTAATACTATGATTAAGCATCATTGTGTAACTATTATATGGCATGCCCTATGCTATATCTTTTTTCATTCAATCTTCACTTTCTCCTCATTAACTGAGAGTTAGTATTCCCATTATACAGATTCTGAGAGGTTAACTAAATAGCCTGGTATCGAACAGTTGTAAATGAGAGAACACGACTCTAAGCCTCTGCCTTTAAAGCACTTTCTGCCCTGTTTTAGGAGGGTCTGAGAAATACTCTGTTCTATAGTTGTAAGAAAATTGAGGGATAGTGGATACAGTCCTAGGTGGCTAAGAGCTATCACCAACAGAATATGGATAGACCCAGCATAAAATGATACCAAGGGAAAAAAGTTGAGACATAAATTCAGCAACTTTATAGTTTGGAAAAATCCCAGTACTGCTCCTAAAAACACTTTTCCAGCCATGCTTTACTCCACACTCTAGGGAGGACCTGACCATCAAAAGCCCCTGCCCTCTCTCTAGATCACTTTGGTTACCTAGGACTCCAAAATTCCCCATCCAAATGATCTTCAGCCCAAGAGGGGTATAAATGGAGCGAGTTGGGGTGTGTGTCTGCCTTTGTATGGAAATAACCTACTGATATAAATAGAAATATGGCAAGCTATGGACTAGGGTCTAGGGGCCCCACAGCATCAGGTTTCACCACAAAATTATGGTAAATCCAAGAAGTTTGCATTTGAATCTGGCTTTTGGGGATAATCTGAAGCTATATTCGTCAAGAGAAGAGGATGGAGCATATCTTATGTAAATACTTTAAGTCTGATTCATAACTTTGAAAGACCTATGTCCTTTAAGTCTCCATTGACACCCTTGCCCAGAGTCCAGAATTGCTAAGGGAAGGCTCAAACAAGTTCATTTCTTATCTTTCCCCTCCAACAGAGGCAAATATGCTGCCTTGAGCTCACTGCAGTATTTAGTTAGTAGTAGTTAACAAACTTACTCTGTGGCTCCACTGAGGAAACCTGCCAGAGAGTCTCATTCCATCTCAGGTAAAGGCAACTTCCTGTATCTCCCTCCTCAGTCCCCACTGGAGACAAGGAAAACAACCATCACCTGGTGTTGTGTAGGAATTTCCATTTACATGACACATTAGTGTTTATTTCGTTGGCAACAGCTGTTTCATAGATTCGTTTCAATGTTCATTAGCTTGACATGTAAGATTATAGCGCGTTGTCTACATGATGCCAGAACCACCAGATGATTTCATCAGACTCAATCCAATAAGCAGACAATCTATTTTGAAAGAAAAATTAGGTCATTTGTGTTCACCTGGTTGTTATTTTTACTGTTTTTTTTAAACTATCAATTCTATTAAATCAACAGGGAAATCAGTCATGCTCACTTTTTCCACAGAAGCCAATAAAATTCATGCAGTAGTTAAAAAAAAAAAAAAAAGATCCAGGTATAAAGTCAAGCTATTAGTCAGTCAGGGTTGGTTCCAGTAACATCACCTTCGTCGCCCATGTTGATATTCCATACTGATGAGATGTCTGCAGGGGATGCTACATGGCATGGGTCAGCATCCCAAAGCCAACAGAGACACAAAATGCACTGGAACAGACACATACTCTTCGGAGTCTTGATGGAGATAGCTGGGCTAGATTTACAAAGTGTTGGTGACTGTAGTCACTGCTCATTCTGAACACGCGTGAGTTCACAAAATCCAAAATGTCTCCATATCACGTTCCTATGAGCTTCCCACCTTCCTCCACTGGTTAAGCACAGGAAAAGGTTAAATAAGTGTGATCTTATAACCATCTGTGCCGTCATTTGATGTCCAGGGTTGACCTGCCTCAACCCACTTCCTGCTTGGAGGGAAGGGGCTGGATGTCATGTAGCAGGAGATACACAAACATACTTTGAGACCCAGTTGCTTGGATACTCTGTGAAATTCCCTTCACTGACAAACACACCACGGCATGTTAATAAATTGAGCATCTAACTGAAAGCCATGTGAGAATAAACCTGATTCATTTTCTGTGGGTGGCTGCCAAAAACAATATAGAGTGATGGGGAATCATTAAAGAAGTAGCTTCCACAGCCTTGGAAAAACAGCCCGCTGACTTTGGGGAAGGCACCTTAGAGGAATGATGCCCCTCCACTTAAAGATAGAGACTCCTCTGGCCAGAGGGAGCAAGTAATTTTCCACTCTAACCTGCAAGTCAGTTGGGTCATAGTACAAATTTGAAAGGCCAGATGCAAGGAGTGAATTTTACTGATCATTTCCCCTTCCTAAGCAGCATCGTCTCCCAGGATTGCTTCGTTAGAACGCAGTAGATCACAGCTTGTGGTAGGTAAGGCCGCAGCCCAAGCTAAACGATTTCATTAGGCACATGCTGACTTAGCCCAGATTGTTCCTTTCGGGTCCTGGATCCTACATGGAGTTGACTCATCCTCCATCATAATTACCAGAAGCATCAGAAGCAGCTGTTGCCTCCTCCCCCAATGCTCATGCCAGACAGTAGACAGCCTGAGGGTCCCATCATCTGACAATGATACGCTTCATTTCAGCGTGCATGCCTGTGCGTTCCACTGCCTGGGCCAGGAGCCATTACCTGCCCACTCGCTGCGGAACAGGGTGTGGAGCGTTCTCTCCACAGCAAGAGAGCAGAGCGAAGACAGGGATAGTGCTCCCACTGAACACAATAGGCTTACGAGCCCCATCCTTCAATGAGACTATGGAATACTACTGTTAGTATTCGTCCTGAGTCATTTATCCCTGCTATGTGTTGAGGGCCACACTAAGTGTTCTGTGTACATTATCTGACTTCATCCTCCAAAATGTCCCTGAGATTAAAAAGTTACACAGTCATCCACCAGAGCAGAAGGGAAAGTAAAACAGACTTTCTCCTTTGCATAGAGTTTATGAAAATAAAAAGGAGCGAGAAGACATGGAGCCACTGATCCAGAAGTTGTGGATGGAGGGAAGAGAATTATGGGCCATCTGTAAACACTTATGATCATCTGTTCTACGGTAAGTCCTGCTGTGGATGCTGGGGACACAATAGAAGACAGTGACATGAGCTTTACACTAGAGGAATTTTTTTTTAAGATTTCATTTATTTATTTCAGAAAGAGAGAGCATGCACAAGCATGAGCAGGGGGCAAGGGAGAAACAAACTCGCCACTGAGCAGGGACCCAGGACCCTGGGATCATAACCTAAGCCAAAGGCAGATGCTTAATCGACTGAGCCACCACTTAAGGATGACTTTTAAACAGTGTTTTGAGGATGAGGAGGGACACAGTTTGATACAGGGGGGTAGGAGGATGAAGGGTCCAGCTGCAGCATCCCCATGGGAGGACTTTTTCTAGAGATGAGGCACACCGAGACTATCTGTCCTTACCTATATCTGGGGAAAGACTAAATTGGAAAGCTCTTTTATTATCCTCTCTGTATATAATGCAAAAAGGAGTATAGAAATACCTGAAGGGACTGGAGTGTCAGAGTCTTGCGGGTAAAATCAGCTCTACATCCCCTAATGTAACCTCATCCACGACTCCCACTGGAAGGCGTTGGCCAGGAGTAAACAATAACAAACCAATTTAGTTCTTACACAGACAGCATGAGATTATTACCCCAATTTTAATGGTAAGGAACTAACCTGCCCAAGGCTATATAGCTAGAAAATGACAAGCTGAGAAAACCCAGGTCTCTGTGTCTCCAGAGCCTGTCTTCATAATCACTACACTTTATTGTCTCCCAGGCACAGAGGATTCTAGGCAAGTGAAAGATTACATGGAAAAGATGGGACAGGAATCTTCCTCAGAAAACATCTGCTCTCTTCAGTCTTTGCCTCTCCACAGAATCGACATGCTGGGGGCATTTTCCTTGCTCCCAATGTTCCTGTCTACATTGCCACCAACTTGCCCTCCAGTAATACCAGTCATGCTGGAATGCCACCTTACCCTGGACCACTTAGTTTGTCCCTGCTGAATGTTCTTTCTTTGTCTTTACAAGGAATGCTTATCACTAATGCAGAAATTCAATTACCATTTGGATTTATTTATTCATTAGCCTGATGCATAGCACACACCGTTTGAGTGCTACACTAGTAATGAAATCGGCATATCTGACAGAGAGTGTACATGTTCAGACGAGACAGAAACTAAGCTGACGCAAGCCCCACAATCTCGTATTACCGCCGCCAGCATGCTGTGCTAATCCTCTGACCTGTTCTTTCTGCATATGTTGTGATCAGTGATAGCACATGCTGGGGCTGCATCCACAGAGGCTGGAGCAGAAAACGTGCTGCCCGAGGCTTCCTGGCTCACTTGGCAAACCACCCCGCACTTGACTAAGAGAGTGCCAGGGGAAGGTGAGCCCCTGCCCAGTGGATTTGTGTGACATAGGTCACTTTCCTTCCAGATCACAGGTTAACACAATCATAGTATCACAAGCCCAAAAATCAGACACGAATTCTGATTTTTGTTGTTATTGTTGTTCAAGTGGCCTTCACATTCACGCAGGGTCCGGTATACCTGACTCTCTTTGTGGTTCTTGTTAGCACCTATGGGGCCCTCCTGCCTGAATTCCTGGCACAAACAGACTCTGGGAAATGCTGAGTGATCAGCGGAAGTGTGCAATGACTCAGGTGGCAGACACAGCAGTCAGGGCCAGGCACAGGTGGCACCCAGAGTCATTTACGTAGAAGAAGAACTGGGAGGACAGGGGAAACCCAGACATTTGAGAGTCATATACCCCTGGACTCAAATATCTACTCTGCCACTAACTTACTGTGAGACTTTAAGCAAGTCACTTAATTTTTTTTTTTCTTTTATAAACTGGTGATAAAATCCACCCCAGATGGAGTATATGAGGATTAGAGATGGACACAGTGGGCGCTCTATCCTTCACTGGGATGGTGATGATTCCACAAGGAACAATCAAGAGTCACTACAGAAAGGAGACATAAATCTGAAGTCTAGGAGATGAACCAGAAATGTGAACTGAAGACCATAAATCAATGAGTAAAAAGTAATAAACCAACAACAATTCACAGAAAGGAAAGGAAGGGCAGTTCGTTCTATTTGCCATTCATGTGGTGGCTTATTTTAAAGGACCCAGTTGCCTCCTGGAGCCACTGGTGTTCCATAGTATCAGTGAATTCTGACGACCCTGACACCTGAAAGCGTCCCCAGGACCCCTGGCAGCAGCTGGAAAGTCTTTCTCCTCTTGAAAACAGAAGCCCTTTATTATGCTGAGTCAGGAAGAGCAAAGAGGCACCATAAAGGTGTCTCTACTCATCTTGAGTTTTCCTGCTACGTTTCTGAGGAAACTGGGAGCCATAGTTTTAAATGATGCCTGCTCTAATTGGATTTGATATATTCCAAAATCCTTTCTGGGTCAAAATATATCATTCTATACTCCTCTAGCATAACACTCAGTTGTATCTAACTCAAAAGCTATTTTTCCTTCTTCCTACTTATATCTGTATAAGATTTGATTGTAGTATATCTCGTGTCACACGTGTAACATGGCAATCTTTATTTGTACCTCTGTCCATCCACAAGACTATAAATCCCTTGAGGGCAAAGACAGAATTTTATATGCCTAAGACTTGGGTTGCTTCCTAGAATAAACTAGTTGTACAATAATGTGATTATTACATGAGTCGATACTATGAGACAACACACAGCAACATTGTGAATTGAAGAATTTGTATCCAAGCTTCCTTTCAACCCAAAAGGCTCTATCCAGATTACCTTACGTGAAAATATTACCATTTGGCTGTTACTATCAAGTCAAACTCCAAGAATTAAAATTGTGCAAGAAGATAAAAGCTGCCATTTTTATAAGCACAGTTGTATAATACATTGTCATTGGAACAGTCCGTACGAATTACCCAGAAATCCTGAGTAACCTAGCATTTCCTTCTAAAAATAATTTTATTTTTGCTTGCAGTTTCCCTCATTTGTTCCACTGGTAAGTAACAACTCAATCTCCAGCTAAACTATATAATTCCAATCTGCTTTAATTCTACACATTGCATCTCTAACCAAAGCAAATTACTGTGCAATTATATATCAATCTACCACAAAATGAATTAATAGTAGTAATAACAGTCATCATTTCCTAGGTGAGCATTATTTGTATTTCATTGTTTGACATGAATTATCTCCTTTCCTTTTCAGAATGACCCTCTGAAAGGGTACTACTGATATCCCCATTTTATAAAGAGACTGAAACACAAAGGGCTTTGTCACTTATCCCATAGGCATGTGGCCCAAGTCATCCCCTGTCACTGGAGCTGAGGAGAAAGACTTGAGAAGAAAAAGCTTGAATAACAATGGACTAGTTACCACCACAATTTATGCTGAGGAACTCTCTCAGCATATTCTACAAGGAACAACCCTCAGTTACAAGCAAAGAAATGATGATTTTACTATAAAGCACTGGTACATCATTAGTTATCATTGCATTGGTCTATATGGATTACACCATAAGACACCATATTTCATCATCTTACAAATCCCCACAAAGTCTACAAGAGAAAAACAGCAGAGAGAGACACGGTGTAAGAATGCATAAAACCCCAGGCCATGTTGCAGAAGCATTACTATTAGACAACCAAGGAAGCAGCATTGTACTTCATGTGAAAAGAAAACCATACTTCATACTTTGTCCTTCTACTTTTACATGTATGAGCATCATCATTACTTCTAAGTTTGTGCATTACAGTTCTAAACCTAGCGCCTGCTCCTTGCCTTCCTGACAGTGCTTCCCAAACTTAGATAATTCCTTAGGGGTCATCTGATTTCTCTAATCTCTTGTTCACTCACAGTGATAGGACATAATGAAATAAAACCTTGGAAATGCAAGAAAAAATGATGCAGATGCCCACTGTCAAAGCCAGCCCAGAAGATAATCAATGACTTGTGTGATGTCAAAGTCAGTAGTTGGACATCGGAAGGGCAGACATCAAAAGTTCAGTAGAGTGCACAGAAGAACAGAAAGGATAAGCCAGGGCATATGAGAAACTGAAAATGGCAACACAGGAGGAGATTCTGGCAATAGAAAAATTTTGGCAGATGGTTTTTACTTAATAACAGTAATAATGGTAAAATAAGCATTTATAAAGTGACTATTAGGTGTCAGATACTGTTAAGCTTTTTATACAGTTATGTGATTTAATCCCTTCATTAGCTCCATGATAAGGGGATTATTATCTAATTTTACAAATGAGGGAACTAAAAATCAGAGAGATGAAGAAACCGGTCTAAAGTGAGACAGCTATTAAACGAGAATGACAGAAACCAAACCCAGTCCTGTTAGATTCAAAAGCCTGTTACTTCTTAACACCATACAAAATCCCTTCCTTGCATTTTTTACCACTAAGTATAGAGTGTCTCCTTTAAAAGATATATTAGTGGGGGCACCTGGGTGGCTCAGTGGGTTAAGCCTCTGCCTTCAGCTCAGGTCATGATCGCAGGGTCCTGGGATCGAGCCCCGCATCAGGCTCTCTGCTCAGTGGGAAGCCTGCTTCCTCCTCTCCCACTGCCTCTGCTTGTGTTCTCTCTCTCGCCGTCTCTCTCTCTCTCTCTCTGTCAAATAAATAAATAAAATCTTTAAAAAAAAAGATATATTAGTGGATTTTTCAGACAATATTACTGTCCATCTTAAAGGTTCAAACCTGTTGTCTTAGCTGGATTCTTGATCCACTCCTTCCAAATCAGCCTAGTATCATAGCAACGGTATGTTTTTAGCTTTCAGGTCTTTATTCAGAGACTAACCCCAAATCCATATCCATGTTAGCCAGTGCCATTTGCTCAGTGCAATGGGTCGTTCCCTTTTCCCATTTCCTGGCTCCCTTCAGAATCTTTATAGTGTGTTATTTCTGGACCAGTTGTTCACTGTGACCGTGTGTAAAGACTGAGAGCATCTGCCAGCTTCCTAGCAGATGGCTGAACTCTAGTGAATGGCTACTGACCTGTGGACTACGGAGCAGAGGCTGACTGCGCCTGTGCCTAATGGAGAGACTCTTCCAGAATTTCACATGGTACAAACCTGGGATTCTACTGATCACTAGAAGATGAGAAATCTCAATAGTAATGATGATGATAATAATGACAATAACATAATATTTACCAAGTATTTCTGAGTGTTTATTGTGTGCCAGGCACTGCTCTAAGTACTTGAAATGTGCATCAGTTAATTTTCGTAACAGTTGAAGAAGGCAGGTATCATCCTTAGTTCCATTTTACAAGTGAAAAAACTGAGGCCCAGAGAAATTAAGTTATCCAAATCCACAAAAGCCAGAAAACAGCAGAGCAAGGATTCGAACACTGATTATCTGGATTCAGAATCCCTGACTGCTTCCTACACCATGTTCTAGTTAGGCAAAAGTTTGGGTTTTATTTGCTGCCACCTATTTGTCCACAAAAGGGAGCTAGGATCCAAAGCATTAATCAGGAGAAGCAAAAGGCCTCTCATAGAAGCCAATAAGATAACGGCTGATTCATAGTAGAAAAGAAAACAGTAGTAACAACTAGCTCATGCTGAGCTCCTCCTCAGTACCCACATGTGCATGCATCCTCTCACAAAACCCACACTAATCCTATTAGAGACATCTTAAGGGTAACATGAACTCCAATTAAAAGACAAAGAAGTATGCTTACCAAGGATACACTTGGTAAAAGACAAAGACAGGGGTGCCTGGGTGGCTCAGTCCTTAAGCATCTGCCTTTGGCTCAGGTCATGATCCCAGAGTCCTGATATCAAGCACCATATTGGGCTCCCTGATCACCTTGAAGCCTGCTTCTCCCTCTCCCACTCCCCCTGCTTATATTCCCTCTCTCCCTGTTTCTCTGTGAAATAAATAAATAAAATCTTAAAAAAAAAAAGACAAAGACTATATCAGATATCTACTCCCACAGTAATGCTGCCTGACTGATCATACCAAAATTTGCTATCTCAAGACAAACACTCTTATTTACCCCCACTTTTAGATTGATACTTTGGCTTGGTGGGGGGCAATTTCTCTGTTTTTCCTGGGATTCCTCATGATCTGAAGTCAGTTGTGGGTCAAAAAGGCAGCTTTGTTGATCTTGATTGGACTCTCTCATCTCTGGGACTCAACAGACAGAGTATCCAGAGAACACAGATATAAGTGCAAGACCTATTGAAGGTTATACTTGGAACAGTATATCATGTTTTCTACCACTTTCTATTAGTCAAAGCAAGTCACAACACCAGCTCCAATTCAAGGGCTGGAAAATAGATGGGAAGGGGTACAAAATCATACTGCAAAGGGCACAGATCTATAAAGGCAAGAACTATTGTGGTCATTTTATAATAATCTATTGCAAAGGCAAAACACAAAACCAGTTCTGATCAACTCCAGGGTCCTCACAGGTATGCAAAACTACCTCCAATACAAAATTCAAGTTTGCATACCTTTAAATAAAACACTCAAAAAATACATTTATATAAAAAGATGTTGCTATATATGGAAATAAAGTATTATTCAGCCACAAGAATGAAGGAAAACCTGACATTTACAACAAATGGAGGGATTTTGAGGGTATTATGCCAAGTGAGATAAGCCAGATAGAGAAAGACAAGTATTCTATGTCATTCATATGTGGAATCTAAAGAAGCTGAACATACAGAAACAGAAAGTAGAATGGTGGTCACCAGGGACTAGGGGATGCAGGAGATGTTGGGCAAAGTGTAAAAACTTGCAACTAGAAGATGAAGTTCTGTAGATCTATTGCACAGTATAGTGACTATAGTCAACAATACTATATTATATACTTCAAAATTGCTAAAAGATTAGATCTTAAATGTTCTCCTCACACAAAAAATGATAATTATGTGATGTGATAAAGGTGTTTGCCAGGTGTTTGCATTTATCCTTCTTCAGATTCCCTGAGCTTCCTGGATCTGTGGATTCATATCTGACATTAACTTGGGGAGACTCTAAGTCATTATTGCTTCAAGTATTTCTTCTCTTCCTCTCTCTTTTTTTCCCCCTCCTTCTGGTAGTCTCACATCACATATGTTATACCTTTTGTCATTGTCCCATAGTTCTTGGATAATCTGTTCCATTTTTTTAAAGTCATCTTTCTCCTAGCTTTTCAGTTTTGAAAGTCTCTACTGACATATCCTCAAGCTGAGAAATTCTTTCCTCAGCCATATCTAGTCTACTAATAAGCTCATCAAAGGCATTTCCATTTCTGTTACAATATTTTTGACTTCTAAATTTCTTTTTGGTTCATTCTGAGAATTTCAATTTCTGCTTACATTAGCCATCTGTTCTGGCATATTGTCTACTTTTTCTATTAGAAACCTTAGCCTATCAATCATAGCTATTTTAAATTCTCTGTCTGATAATCCCAATCTCTGCCATATCTGAGTCTGTTCTGATTTTTGCTTGCTCTGTCTCTTCAGACTGTGTCTTGCCTTTATTATACCTTATAATTTTTTGTTAAAAGCAGGATATGACAGAATGGGAAAAAGAACTCCAGTAAATGGGGCTTTAGTGATATGGTGGCAAGTTGTAGGGGGCAGGTAAAGCATGTTGTAGTCCTATAATTAGATCTCAATCTTTTAATAGAAAAAAAGTAGAACATGTGCCCTTATGCTGTGCTTCTCAACTCCACCATCTAGTTAAGTGGGACAAGATGGCCACATGAGGCTGGGGAATCCCTTTCTTCAGGTCAGCTGGGCTCTCATAAAACCCTAATAGATTAGGTTTCCGGTAAAACAGTTTCTCTTGAGGCCAGGCCTTGTTAAGAACAGAGTGCTCTAGCATATTTCAAAATGGTTCCTTTTCCTCTTTCTCTGCCAGAAGGATGAGAGAATTTTCCTTCACTATTTACTGTGAAATCCTGGTAGAGGATTGATGAGAGAGGTAAAACTCACAGAAGTGTGTGGACTCTCTTCTGCCTTGGTCATGAAGGAGTTCTTACTTCTCAGACTTGTCCACACCGACCTTCCAGCAATTTGTCCGTTATAGTTTAGATTCTCTCAGCCTGTACCAGTTCCTAAGAAGGTTTCTGCTCATCAGAAGTTAAAATTTTCTGGTAAGTTAAAATTTTCTGTATTACCTGTCTCTCTAAGTTTGGGTGGCAGTAACTTTCCCTGTGACTTCATTTCTCTGAAAGAACTAGAAAGAAGCATTAATTTGTTAATTTTCTTTGTTTGTTCAGTTTTTTACTTGTCATTAGGACAGAGTAACAACGTCTAAGCTCTTTATATGCTGGACCAGAAACCACAAATTATCTTTTCATTGAAGTTTATCAAGTTCCTACTACCTATAATACTTAATGAGCTGGATTTATCTTGAGTTCACTTGTTAGAGGACTCAAAGGAAAAGGGGATGTGATGGGTATAAGATGATGGTAGCTTCAAAGAAGAAAGATTTCAATTGTGCAGGAATGAATCTGAAAGTGTTTTCCTATGGATTTTGCATGCTTTTTGGAGAAATCAGTTGGCTTTAGAGATAGAGTGAGTAATAAAACTACAGGCAACTTTTACTTATGGGGACTTATTTCAGGTCATAGTGGGTCTAAAATAGCATACTCAGTAAGAACCCAAGAAAGGTGAAATTCCCTGAGGACAAAACAAAGAAGCAGCAAAAATCTCATGGGGTTTCCAATTTCCTGCCCCTCTCTTAGCCTCTGTGTATGCCAAGCATTGAGTTAGGCATTTCACATATGTACTCATCATTTTAACTTATATTTCATATTCATAAAGAGCCATACTTAGATAAGAGACAGCCCAAGAACCCAACCACCTGGGTGATATTTTAAGTTTCAATACGGTTAAATCCTCCAATCTCCCTATGGCTTCAAATGCCTCAAATTGGACCATCCATTGCTTGGGTATCACCCAGAACTATTTTATCACCTTTCTCATAAAAATATGAATTAATGCAGCAAGTTAATTTTGTTGGTTCATTTCCATTTTACTTTATTACTATTACTACTACTACTACTATTAGTTATGGTTCCATTAGTAGAACCTAGAGATCTTCTTCAAAAGAGAATTCAGGCTATGAAAAAGTAGTTTCTTAAAATTCAGATAACAAAAAAGTAACCATGAAGGAAATACAAAAATCAGCTAGCCAAGAAAATAGCTTATTTTACATCTAAGTTTCCTTTTCTCTCAAGTTTGTGCAAAGTCTCCTTTAGCTGACAAAAATCTTCATTCAAGGAAAGGAACATTTGTTTCAGATAATGTTCTTATTCCCAAAGGAAAAGGAAAGGCAAATTCTAAAGTGAAGGATGTCCTGGGGAAATAGTTCGGCAAATGATATGACATTTTCCTGTTCTCATTTAATATCATACAAGAATAAATATAAGTGACAAGGAACCAAGTAGAAGAAAAGATACTTAGAATAACAGAATGTGAAATCAGAATGGTTCCTTAGAGATCAGCTAGTCCAACTTCCTTATTTTCCTGATGGGATCTGAGACCCAAAGAAGCAAATTTCATTGTCCAAGTCACCTAGATTGTTAGTGCCAAAACTAAAGTGAGAACCAAAACTCAGAATTCCCTATTCACTGACTTTCTTAATTAATTTTGCAGGACTCAAAGAATCTTCTTCCAAAGCCTGGCATCTGTCCACGAACTTATATTCTCTTCTGTCAAGCTACCAGGTAAGGGCCACATTCTACTCTCCAAAAAAAAGATGATATGTGTAGCTTTGCTACATGGGTGTCACCTAAGGAGGCCTAGGATAGAATTTATAGAGTTTTCTGAACTTCAGTAGAAAAGTATTTTCTTCAGTAGCCTATAAATGAGACTGAGCATTTTCTTCAATTACATACAGATGTAGGCAACAAACCACAGTAGTATTATTAGTTTCTGTGACTTTGTTACCATAGAAATCAGATGCTTTTATATCCTTCGACAGTTTTTGTACACTTTGAAACATCATTTATGTTTATAACGATTTTGAAATTATGATACTTATCAGACTTGCTCCTAGATATTAATATTTAATGCCTTTGTAAAAAGGCACATACATTGCCATTTCATAAATGTAGTTTTTAATAGTTGGTCATTGGTTTCCTTAGCAACCATACATAATTTATTTTATGGCAGGCCTTGAATAGGCAATCATATAAAGTTGTATAATTCTCTCCCAAAAGTCTTCCATAACACGAGATCCCTAAGAACACTTCTGGGTCTGGCTATATCCCTGATTTTAAAGTAGTTCCACAGCCCATGGCAGGGAAGAACACCCTTAAAAATGTACCCACAATGGAGGAACAGACCAATGTATGATCTACTGGGACAAAAAAGTACAAGTAATTAAGAAATCGGCTTGAATTAACCCAATTCAGCAACAAGGGCTGAATTTTAGGGTGGAGGGCTGAGGCTTCCAAGTTCTAATTAGGACTTGGGGGTTATCAATTCTTCCTGTGCAGCCCTTCCTGCTCCCTCTCTTCCTTTCTTCGCCTACCCTAGGATGCAGCATATCAGTGAAACTCTGGGGACTCTGGGGACCAAGTATCTCCACTGTGGAACACCACTGTGAAAGAACTGGATCCTAAAGGATCTTTCCCTATGGCAAAGAGGATGTCAGAAGCAGTGTGAGGTAAAGCCTTGAGCAACTCAGAAATGGGCAAGTCAGAGAAGAAAGAGAAGAGTGACTGTAAACCATAATTAGCAAACATCAATTAACAACTCAGCAGAAAGAAAGCAGCATCAAATATCACAGCAGGGACCATGTCACATATTGCAGACTGTGCTGGTTAAGAACTCAAATGCCAGTCCCGGATTGCCCAGGTCTGAACCGACTCAGCCTCTTCCAAGATATGTGATCTAAAGCAAGCTACTTCACCTTCCTCTTTCCCCCTGTCACTAAGATATGAATAATAGCTATTGCCTTCATAGAGTTTTGTGAGAACAGAATGAATTAATTTGAGGAAAGTGTATACAATATGGCCAGGCACACTGGAAGCATTCAACAGTAAATGTTATACATTAGTGATAGCAGTGATTCTGAATATAAACATAGGACAACTCTGTCCTCCAGCCCATTTTTTTAAAACTAGCCCTTTCTGAATGCATAAACTGGTGTTGGCATTAGGAGTACACTCAGGTTACATATGTAAGACACCTTGGAATCCTGGGAGATTTTTAAGGGATGTAGCTCCTAAAAATAACCTATTAGTCAACTTGGTAAGGCCTCAAGATATCAAATTTAAGGGTATTATTAGAAAAGTGAAACATGAAACATAGCAACCAATCCTTCAGAATGATTCTGTTATTTTTATAACACTTTAAGATCAAGAATAATGGTAATTATTATATGTACAATAAGAATATTTAGCAAATTCTTAAATTACTTTGATTTTAAAGACTGAATTTTAGTATTCTAAGTCCTATATCTCAGGCATTCTTACCTACATATAAGAAAGCATGTCTGATCCATTGTAAGAATGCAATAAATGACGTTGAATAAATGAAGAATGAGTTAATGAGAGGACTCTCTGCTGTGAAAGGTAAGTCTTAGAGAATTCACAATACCTGTAAAATCTACATTACATTTCATTTTGAATGCTGTTGATGACTTGGGATAATATACATTCTAACAGTATGTTGAAAATATACATGTCTGTCTGAGGTGTAAATAGGAGCGTCATTTATTTCTTTGCTAAACCTTCTCTCCTACAGATGTTACCTATGGCACAGTGATCTGGCCAGGTGTCACCTATGCCACAGTGATCTGGGCCAGGTTATTATATTTATGGATTTTTATTCTTACCTGTCACTGTCACATAACTTCAGTTGCAATACTTTATGGGTCAGTTTCTCTAGAAATAATAGTGTACTTACTATATGCAACAGGGAAATGCATTCATACTTCTTTTTCCCTCAATTCCCATGGTAACCTCCATTCTTTATCTTTAGACAGTAGCAAGTCTAATCCAATTGTTATTCACCTTTTGGTTACATATCTAGGGAGACCTGAGTGTTCACAAATGTCCATGATTGTAAATGGGAGGCTGAATCTCTTCAGCTACTAGGATATCTAATTGACTGGAAGATTAGTGGTCTTTATTTCTAAAACATTTGTGTGGTTCAGGCAAAGTTGTAGTATCCCCAAGAGAATTATCACCTGTAATGTGCAGCATGGGACAATCCTCTTGTCTGCTCTGTGGCTCTGTGTTTCCCTAAGCTACCCTTTCTCTTGTCCATTGGCTCTAGCACCCCAAAGCCTAAGGATCCCCATATATAGAGGCTAACAGCCCCAGACAGCCAATCACCCACAAACTCAAAGTCAGAACATTTCCTTTCCCATTTTTTCTTAGGGTTCTGCTATACCTTCTTAGCTCTGAAACACAAAACTCTAGTCCCTAATAAATAACAGAATTTGGGAATAGTATGATGTCCTCAATGCCAATATGGATGTCCTCAATGCCAATATGGATGTCCTCAATGCCAATATGGAACTATCATCACTTTAGTTAAAGCAGCCAGAAAAATCTAAGTCTGAATTTTGATAACATATTTGGCAACAAGTGGAATATCATGAAATATTCTAATTAACTCAAGGAAATATTTACTGAGGGACACCTGGGTGGCTCAGTCAGTTAAGTGTCTGCCTTTGGCTCAGGTCATGATCCCAGGATCCTGGAATCAAGTCCCGCATTGGGCTCCTTACTTAATGGGGAACCTGCTTCTCCCTCTCCTTCTGCATGCCACTCCCCCTACTTGTGCTTTCTCTATCTCTCTCTCTCTCTTTCTCTCTGTCAAATAAATGAATAAAATCTAAAAAAAAAAAGAAAGAAAATATTTATTGAGAACCAGTTTTGTAGTGGATAAGATACAGGCAATAATGGAAGTAACCAATATCTTTGAGGACATCACTGTGAGTGGTAAAACTAACACAAATGAAATACTTAGATGCTCCTAATTAAGGATAAGTTCATTGGCACTGGCACAAAGTGAGAAAGATACATCGGTTGCTCTTGGTGTGGATCAATGAACACCACAGAAATGAACTTGGATTGGACCATAAATGAATCATCAAACTTGAATCTGCATAAAATGTGGAGAAATCAAGAATCTGAAATCCTCAGTCACACACACACACACACACACACTCTCAAAGCAGTATCTTAATAAACCTTATACAACTAGTTTCCTTAATTGTATTCCTGTTCTTTGCTAATATGTTAAGCTGCCCTAATGTTTCTGATAGATCTGGTAGTCAAGGAGTGTCAAAGCAAGCATATATTAATTTAGTTATTTTTCTGTATGGAAATGTACAGTTATACAAATCTCCCATTTTCCCATCACACTAATCATTGCTGGAATATAGTATTGACTACATTGTGATCACATTCTTTCACATTGAAATGTATGCTGTCAGTAATGCAAATAAGTATAGGCACTTGACTAGGACTATGATATTTTTCTTTTGATTTTCCTTTTAGGATTCCAAGTGCCTAAAATTTTAAGCACAAATATCCTTACTGGCTTCTTATAACTGCAAAGAGTAGAAACATTCTTCTAAGTCCTTACAATGGATTAGACCCAATTAAGTTAGGTGCTAGAATTATCCCCATTTTACAGATGAGGAAACAGATTCGGAGAGGTTAAGTCACTTGTCCAAGGGCACATTCCTATTACGTTGTCAGGTCAGGATATGGAAAAATTTCTGTCTGAATGGCTGCTCTTTTACTTAGTGAGACAGGGGAATGCCTTTAGCACAATTCTCCAATTTTCATGAGTCGGGATTATCTTAAATACTACCAAACACTGTGAACACTCTTTTATCTCTGTAAAAATGTGGAATGAACTGCCTGATTGGTGGTAAGAGTCATAGGTCTATGTTTCTCGAATGAGTGAATCTGACCTATCAAATGGCTTGATCATGAAGGAATTAATCATTTTCTCCCTCCTCTTCACCTGGACCAATAGGAGGCAATGACCCACACCACAGAATTCAACTTTGCTTCAGGTAGGCAAATTTTAAAATGCAGGGTAGCTCTCCAGTAAACTAACTTTAGTACTCAAGCTTTAACAGTTCTCTAGTCTAACCACTTTTGAAATCAGAGAATATTTTGGTTTTCCATTCTCCTGACTCTTTAGTCTTATTTTTCTATTGATTCAGAAATCAGTCCAGGAGATGCCTGCTGTTTTGTAATGTATTGCTGTATAACAAATCACTCCAAAATTTGATGGCTTAAAATAAAAACAATCATGTTTCTGGCTCACAAATTTACAATTTGGGCAGAGTTTGGCAGGGTGGCTTATGTGATCCCATAAAGCATCAACAGCCCAACTGGCCGGGAGGATACATTTCCAAGATGGCTCACTTACATGGCTGGCTAGTTGGTGGGGGTTGTCAGCTGGGAGTTCATCTGGGGCTGCTGGCCAGGAGCCACTCCTTGGGGCTGGTTGGGCTTCCTCACAGCATGATGGCTGGGTTTCAAGAGCAAGTGTTCTAAGAAGCCCAGATGGAACCTGCAAGAGTTCTTATGAACCAGCCTTAGAAGTCCCAGAATATTCCTCTGTAGCATTCTATGATCAAGCATACAGCATACCTCTCAGGCAAACTAAGATGCAAGGGAACTTCCATGTTTCAATAGAAGGAGAAGCAAAATAAAATTGCACCTACTGTTAATCTATCATAGATGTTATTGCTTGAGCTTTCTTTAGAAGTTCAACTTCCTAAAAGGTAAAACCATATAAAGAGTAAAATATGAAACATATAAGAAAATAGAAATCATATTTCAGCTTGCTAGTTTTTCTGGAAATTTTAAGAACAGTACCAAAAATATAAAAACTCTATTCCTAAATCCCAGTAATTTTCAGCTTTATGGATAATGACTGATTCATAGAAGAATCTGACAACTAAGAAATGTTCCAAGGTCTCATCAGACATCAATATAAAGCTGATTTTCTATCATTAATTTGAAGTATTTATTGCCTGATTCCTAATTTCTAAAATTGTTTCTGAGCAGAACCATAACCCATAATGGCTTTTTAAAAACTGCTTCTCATCTACTTAGTATTTTTCCATTCATTTACTGTTCTTTTCAAAATCCATTAGGGAGAAGAAAAATGGCACTCTAAACTTGAAGATGCCATTTCAATTGCCTAAATAGAATAGGCTGAACCAGGTAATCAAAAGATTCTCTGAACTGCTGTTTTCTTAAGATTTCAATTAGCTCCTGTATGGTTGTAAAAAATTTTCACCAGACATAACAGAATTAGAAAATCATGCCCTACCAATGTAGGACAGGTGAGTGTTCTGAGTTACTACTCCCATCTGTCTATTTTGTTACTGAAGACATTTACTACCATTGGATATAAAAGTTAGAAGTACACATGTATAGTTACTGAGGTTGTAAGTAGTTCAAGATCTAGTGGGTCTTTTTAAAATAGATTTTTGAGAGATTCAAAATGAGACCATTATCTCAAAGGTATCTTATGATATGGGAAAGAAAAAAATATGGATGCTTATTCTTTAACTTTATGAAGTCCAGGAACACAAAACTTTGCCACATGGAGTTTATGTAGATGCTAGAGAAAGATTCTGCTCAATGTCAGCTTTTTAATAACAAAAGGGAAGTATATTTCCAAGGGGAAATCACAAGCTCTGTCTGGAAGATCTAAAGCCATCTGGGAGATAATCTCACATGCTCTTTACTCCCTAAAAATGTTATGACTCAAAGGTTGTAGCTCTTTTACACATTTATTGTGGATGCAAATTTTTTATACAAAGAACTTTAAAGTTCATCAACTGCCAATTATACCAACTAATAATCAAGATAAAAAAATAACATTGTAATATTTTACTATTTATTTCATTTAAAAAGCAGAATTAGCAATACACGGAATATTAAGGAGATCTAATAAATAGCTAATCCTGTATTCTTCATTTCAAGAAATATGATAAAATAGAATTCAGCTATAAATACAGAAATAATGATATTTACTTGGATACAGTTTATCCAACTGCTTATTTGCAGGAAAAATAGAAAAGAGACAAATACAAATGTTCACTTAGCACACTGTACCAGGAGGACATATTAGCAAAATCTTGACTTTGATAAATAAGTCAGTCTCTGAAACTGATAAAATGTAAGAAAAAGAAAAGGAAGAAGAAACTAGAAGAGACTTAAAAGATATATCAAATAAAAAAAAAAAAAATAATGAAATAGGTAAGATTAGGGTCTAGAAATGCAAATTGGATTGATTCAACTATAAAGAAAGGCAAGGAAACAATGACTTTAAAATTTATGATTATGATTATTTTGGAAGAAGACAGGGTTTATGGACGAACTTCTGGGATGACTGACAAAGTATTCTTAATGGGTGGTGAATTCAGATGTGTTTGCCTTATAATATTTTATTAAGCTACATATTTGTGTGGTTTTTGAATCTTTGTCTCATTTTACAAAAGAAAAAGCTAAAAAAGAATAATTGAGGAGTAATGTATTTACATTTTTAAAAAAAATACACTCTCTTGTATTCATAGATTTAAAAAATCAGGAAGGAAAACAATGTATACAATTGAACAATAGTGAAAATGTTTTGTATCATAAATTCTAATAAGTAAATAATGTGGTAAACAAAGGGAAGTGCAGAGCCACAAACAATTATTATAGAAAAGAATGAAAGTTAAGCTAGTTTGTGTGTTATATCTCCATACTGAAAGTTAGAAAAAAGAAAAACCTGAGGAATGGAGAAAATGAGTAATAAAATGAGAAATTCAAATAGAAGAATATCCTACAGTATAGAAAAAAAGCAAACTGGCAAGACTAATCCAGAATAAACGAGAAAATTAAGCAATAGTGGCAATTAACAGAGAGCCTAATTGCACATGCAGCAGATATTAAGAGATAATAAAATAATATTATAAACAACTTGATGCAGAGGCTTTGAAAGGATATACAAACAGCAAGTTCCTTGAAAAACATAATGTACTAAAATTGAGCCAAGAAGAAACAAAATATTTGAATAGTCCTATAAATGTGGAAGAAATGTAGTTAGTTATTTAAAAAAAATCTTTCCACAAAGCAAACACCAGGGCCAGAGATTGTTATAAGGCAGTTCTGAAAACATTGAAGAACATTCTAATTTTACACAAACACTTCTAGAAGAGGAGAGGCATATATAACCTTGACACTAAGAATAATAACACATTCAGAGAAATGAAAAATTTAAGTCAATCTCATACATAAATGTGGATGCAAAAATCTTAAAATATTAGCAAGCAAAATAGAGCAATATGAGTAAAAGATAAAACATTATGATCAACTTGATTTTATCCTGGAAGTGAAAGGTTGATTTAACATTGGAAATATTTTCACATGCTTTACCGAAATAAACAATGAAGGGAGAAAACTCAGGCAATCCTCTAAATATATGTATTGCAAAGTCACTAGATAAGAACTGAAAATCACCCACTCATGAAAAGGAAAGAATTCCTAAGGGACTAGGAATGAATGCTACAAAAAAGTAACATACTTAATGATAAAATATAATAAAGCATTCTCTGTTATCATAAAAAGATAGGAATGTCCATTATCACATATTTTAGGTCCCCTGTAAGGGTGATACTAGCCAGTGCAATTAAGAAAAATGGAGAAATAAAGATGTAAAGATCAAGAAGAAGCAAATCTGTATTCTTTCCAGACAAAGCACACACATATGAATAAACTCCCATTCACTAGAAAACACCAAGAAGAGAGCAGAAAGACAAGCCATATTCTGAAGGAAAACATTTGCAACATATATAATCATATTTTTTAAAAAGTCAGTACCAAAAATATATATACAACTCCAATAAATCAATAGGAAAAATAATTTAATGGGAAAACAGGCAAAAGGCACAAACAACCATTTTCTATATGAGAAAACAAGCATAGCCAATAAGTTTTATGAAAATATGTGTCAGTTCATTAGCGATTGGGAAAGTACAAATTAAAATCACAATAAAATGCAATTTCATAATCTCTGTATTGGCAAAAATTGAACAGTCAACAGCAGCAATGCTGTGAAGAATGGAGCAATGAGACCTTTCTCACATACAAACTGGTACAAGCAGTTAGACTGTCATTAGATAATGAAATTACTTTCATTATCTAATAATCTAATACAATTACAGATGCTAACCCTTGACTTCTCCATGCCTCACTTCTCTAGTATGTAAAATGGGGATAATAAAATCTGCCTTACAAGGTGATTTTAAAGATTTAAATGAGATAATACATGTGAATTGCTACTATTCCGTCTAACACATATGAGCACTTAGTATTCGTTGGTGATACTGTTATTAATATTATTGAATAGAGACACATCTCTTTAATTGATGTGAATAATACAGATAACATGGGTGCTAAACACATACCATTTTGAAAGATTACAATTTCCAGAAGGAAGAAAGCCACTGTACTGGAGTTAGAGGTAGGCCATAGGAAGAGAGGGAGGTGGGAGAATGATGTAGAAGTCTGTAGAATAGAGAAGAACATGATTAATGAAAAATGGGTACAGTCAGACAAGATATATGGGTAATTAGATAGGAGGGGTTCTATCAAAAACCTCCCCTGAGAGTTAGGATTACATAAAGTGATAAACAACAAAGTAAGCCACCTTAATGAGTTGAGTTTATCTTCTAGCAGAGAAAGAAATAAAAAGAAGGAAGAAAATGAAAAAGGAAGAGAGTGAGGAAGGAAGCAAATTTTGTCAGAGATCAAACAACTCGATGAGTAAGTGTCAGATTAAAAACGCCTCAAATTCTTTGACTTCCTCCTCTATGAAGAGATGGTGTCCATGCCCCTTCCCTTGAATCTGGAGTGACCTTCAAGTACTTAGAATAATCAAGTATGGTGGAAGACCTGCTACAGCAATTGTGGACTTATTCTTTGAAAGAACTGGCAGCTTCCCCTTTCTTCCTCTTGGAGCCCTGAGGTGCCATAAAGGAAGTTCAGACTACTCTGCTGGAGACAGAGGCCATGTGAAGGAGCACTGAGTACCCAAAATGTGTGTGAAGAAGCCATCTTGGAATAGCCAGCTCTGTCAAGCCTGTGGATGATTCCAAATCCAGCTGTTCTCTGAGTGTAAGAAGGAAGAATTGGTCTACGGCCATACCACCCTGAACGCGCCCGATCTCGTCTGATCTCGGAAGTTAAGCAGGGTCGGGCCTGGTTAGTACTTGGATGGGAGAAGGAAGAATTGTTCAGCTCAATCTATTCAACCCACAGAACTGAAAGAGGTAATGACAAGTGATTGTTGAAGCCACTAAATTTTAGGGTAGTTTGTCACACAACAATAGATAAGTAGACCAAGGCATATGGTGGGGAGAGAAATGATATCGTGTCAAAAGGAAACAAGAAGTGAAGGTGCAGGCTAACCTGGCCAAAACATGGTATCAAGGTATCAAGCTTTTGATAGAGCCCTTAACCCTTGAAGTTTCCTTTTTACCCACAGGATTTTAGTCTTAGATAGTCAGAGTATATTTTCTCTATTGCACAAAGCAGAGAGAGGACCCAAGCAACCAACTGTCCACAGGAAACTGTGACCACCAGCTATGAAT
The DNA here is from genome assembly GCA_004024625.1 of Mellivora capensis. Lineage (NCBI taxonomy): Eukaryota > Metazoa > Chordata > Mammalia > Carnivora > Mustelidae > Mellivora > Mellivora capensis. The sequence goes on along the minus strand of PISX010008765.1, from coordinate 10,115 downwards.
TACTTTGCCCTCATCTCATTTGGTGCAGCAAAAATGATTTGGAGTTTTTTTTCCCCCCCCCCTGATATTTCCCTATAAAAATCTAGTGTGCTCCTACAAATGCACTCATTAAAGTCTCAGGATCCAATTTACATAATTGAGGCAGTCCAGCTAAATTTAGGAAAATTACAACTTTGTGAAAAATAACTGTTATACAATAATTATAGCAAAGATGTTCTGCTTTGTGTCAGGCACAATGAAATCAGTAGGTTTAAAAATCAAGAACAAGCACCTCTAAGCTCTCAATGTCATTTTAAAAGTGAGAGAGTGCTGTTAAGTAACAGTTTTGCATGTTAATCACAGAGCTTGGGAACATTCTCTGTTAAGATATATGATTTTCAACCTTGTTAAAAGAAATATTGAAAGAAGGAAATTGATTTTTTTTCCCAGAAAATTTGCCTGTCACACTCCAAGATAAGTTACTGTTATGTGTGTCCATTAAATAAGTTTATTATATGAAAAGTCACACTCTAGGAAAAAAAAAAGTTCAATCAGCATTGACTTCAGCTAGGATTTATACAATCTCTTAATTCAAGGAATCAAGGTTAACTGACTTGATTCTCATTAATGTACGATTGAACTAGTTATGGAATGGATAGTGTACGGAATAAGAACAAGTTTTAACTGCATTTGGAAAACTGTGTTGGTTGCCTCAGAGAGGGATTCTTAGAAATATAATATTCAGGGAAAGAGTAAATAACTGTAGTGCTATTGTATGAGCTAAATATCTGGCAAGTAGCACGCAATATTTGGTAGAAGAAATCAGTGAAAGAATGAGAGAATTCTTTTAAGTGAAAGAAAACATTTGTTCTAAAGGTTTTCAAAATTTTCCCAAGAAACACTGTCCCACGGAGATATTTAGGGTTGGAGGAAGAGGGAAAGGAAGTTGACTAGATGGATTCCACTCCCTGATCAGCACCACACCATTCCTTTGATCACAGCAGCTCTGCTTTTACATGTTTTCTGTACAGAGATGATCATAAGATTGCACTCAAAAACATAACTTAGGAACGCCTGGGTGGCTCCGTCAGTTAAGCATCTGTCTTCAGCTCAGTCCATGGTCCCAGCATCCTAGGAAGGAGCCCCACATCGGGCTCCCTGCTCAGCCTCTGCCCCTTCCCCACCTACTTGTGCTCTCTTCCTCCCTCAAGTAAATAGATAAAACCTTTAAAAAATGAACAAAAATACGTACATACATCCATATGTACATACATACACACACACATAACTTAAATAAAATGCCTTATGTGAGTCACCTCACAAGTTGACCCGGAAGTGATGCCTAAAAAACACAAGTCATACAGTGGCAAAGACAGTGAAAGGAAGAAAACCAAGAAAATAAACAGGTTAATACTTTGTGCAACAGGGATTCAGTCTTCCTGGTGACCCAGGAAAGATGATGTAGGACACATCACTGACCAATTTACTTCACAATGGTGAAAAAAGCTGAGGTATTTATTCACTGAATTTCTTTGATCATTGATTGAGGGCTGCTCTCAAGGACATTGATTTCCCAAAAATTTGGCTCATAGTATTCACAGGCCACGATTTTACCTTTAACCTTTCTCCTTTCTATTCCCTTGCCACATCTCAATGAGCATCCCTACACATAGGCTCATTTAAACAGAAAAAAAAAAGTCATTATCTAGAACACATGCTCAATGTTCTCAAATATCTCACATTCCACAAGGAAAAATTTTAGAGGTTCAAAGGTTTCAGCTCTTTTCTGTGGTCTCTGGTTAAAAAATAAAAAGTGAGGGAAAGAAAAAGGAAAAACATAAAGGATATAGTTAATGATCATCTCTTCTATGAATTAGAATTCTAATATATTTTCAGATAACTTCAATATTTTATTTTAAAATTCATTGATGGACACAACCATTTAGAACTTACTCAGATCCATTCATTAGTAACACTTGAATATTATGGGACACATGGCCAGTTGAGTAAGTTATTTCATGTTATAATTTGGACACTTGGTATTTTATTATTTAGTAAAATGCTCAGTTTTAAAAGACTGATAAATATCTAGGTGTTATTAATCATCCTCTTTTTTATTTTTATAGTAATTATCATGGATTGTTTACAGCTACACTGAAATGCAGTGTATTTTTCAGACAAAATCAATAATAAGGTAGGAGAAGGAAACTACTAAATTAGCCAGATAATTGGATTTTTCTTTCCATTTCTCAATATCGTAGGCATAGACATACTTCTTGTTGATGATCACATAGGTAGAGATGAAGCAGTCAATTTCATCACCAGTTGAAACATTTATAGACTCCTAATGCACTGGCATAACCTGGCTGCTCTCCTGCTATCCATGTCAAAAGATTAAATGTGATCCTCAGTTTATAATTTGCCAAAACATAATGGCATTTAAACTTTTTTTCAAGCTTACTCTCTCATAATAAAACAGATATTCAGCTACCTTTTCTTATTGGGAGGATTAATCAGTTAATATCACTACAGAATGTGCTATTCAGTAGAATCACCAATTTGGAATTAAAGGAAAACAGTACTGCATCTTAGCATGGGATATTACCATTTGAATTCGACTAAGTGGTACATTTCAAATCTTCCAAAACAGGAGAATTTTGAATGTTGTGACAAGCAGCGAAGGGACCCAAAGAGTGTCACCAAGCCATTTTTCCAAGTAAGGACATACATACAAAAAACAAATAAATGTATTATCATACTTCATAATCTCCAACTTATAAAAGAAAGGCCATTTTATTTTATTTTACCTCTCCCATATGTTTCATCTGTTTTGTTTCTTAAATTCCGCATAGGAGTGAAATCATATGGTATTTGTCTTTCTCTGACTGACTGATGTTGCTTAGCATAATACTCTAGCTTCATCCATGTTGTTACAAATGGCAAGATTTCATTCTTCTTGATGGCTGACTAATATTCCATTATACACACACACACACACACACACACACACACACACACAATCCTTTTTAGATAGATGATAGATAGATAGATAGATAGATGACAGATAAACACACCACATCTTCTTTATTCATTCTTCAATTAATGGACATATAGGCTCTTTCCATAATTTGGCTATTATTGATTTGGGCTATTATTGATAATGCTGCTATAAATATCAGGGTGCATGTACTCCTCTGAATCTGTATTTTTGTATCCTTTGGGTAAATACTTAGTAGCGCAATTGCTGGATCATAGTGTAGTTCTATTTTTAACTTTTTGAGGAACCTCCATATTGTCTTCCCCAGTGGCTGCACCAGTTTGGATTCCCACCAACAGTGCAAGAGTTTTCCACTCTCACCACATCCTCACCAACATCCATTGTTTCTTGTGTTAATTTTAGCCATTCTGACAGGTGTAAGATCATATCTCATTGTGGTTTTGATTTGTATTTCCCTGATAATGAGTGATGTTGAGCATCTTTTTATGTGTCTGTTGGCCATTTAGATGTCTTCTTTGGAAAAGTATCTGTTCATGTCTTCTGCCCATTTCTTAACTAGATTATTTGTTTTTTGGTTGTTGAGTTTGATAAATTCTTTATAGATTTTGGATACTAACCCTTTTTTGAATATGTCATTTGCAAGTATCTCCTTCCATTCCATAGGTTGCCTTTTAGTTTGTTGATTGCCTTCTTCACTGTGCAGAAGATTTTTATCTTGAGAGTTTGTTTTTGCTTTTGTTTTCCTTGCCTCGGGTGATGTTTCTAGTAAGAAGGTGCTAGGGCCAAGGTCAGAGAGGTTGCTGCCTGTGTTCTCCTCCAGGATTTTGATGGTTTCCTGTCTCACATTAAGATCTTTCATCCGTTTTTATTTTTGTATATGGTGTAAGAAAGTGGTCCAGTCTCATTCTTCTGTGGCTGTTCAATTTTCCCAACACCACTTGTTGAAGATGAAGAGACTGTCCTTTTTCCATTGGATAGTCTTTCCGGATTTGTCAAAGATTAGCTGACCACATAGTTGTGGGTCCATTTCTAGGTTTTCTATTCTGTTCCACTGATCTATGTGCCTATGTCTATGCCAGTGCCATACTATCTTCATGACTATAGCTTTGTAATATAGCTTTAAGCCCAGAATCATGATGCCTCCAGCTTTGCTTTTTTTAAGGTTTCTTTGGTTATTAGAGGTCTTTTGTGGTTCCAGACAAATTTTAGGATTGTTTATTCTAGCTCTGTGAAAAAATGTTGGTGGTATTTTGATCAGGATTGCATTAAATGTGTAGCTTGCTTTGGGTAGTACAGACATTTTAACAATGTTTGTTCTTCCAATCCATAAGCATGGAATGCTTTTCCATTTCTTTGTGTCCTCTTCAATTTCTTTCATAAGTGCTTTATAGTTTTCAGAGTATGGATTTCTTACTTGTTTGGTTAGGTTTATTCCTTGGTATCTTACTGTTTTTCCAATTGTGAATGTGATCAATTCCTTGATTCCTTTTTCTGCTCCTTCATTATTTGTGTTATAGAAATGCAACATAATTCTGTGCATTGATTTTATATCCTATAACTTTGATGAATTCATGTAATAGTGCTAGCAAATTTTTGGTGGAGTCTTTTGGGTTTTCTACATAGAGTATCATGTTGTCCACAAATAGTGGAAGTTTGGCTTTTTCCTTGCCAGTATGGAAGCCTTTTATTTCTTTTTGTTGTCTAACTGCTGAGGCTAAGACTTCCAGCACTATGTATAATAGTAATGGTGAGAGTGAACATCCCTGTCTTACTCCTGACCATAGAGGAAAAGCTCTCAGGTTTTCCCCATTGATGATGGTATTACCTGTGAGTCTTTTGTGTATGGCCTTTACAATGTTGAGGTATGTTTCATCCATACCTACTTTGTTGAGGGTGTTTATCAAGAATGGATGCTATATTTTGTCAAAGGCTTTTCTGCTTCTATTGAGAGGATCATGTAGTTTTTATTCTTTCTTTTATTAATATAGTATATCATATTGATTGATTTGTGAATACTGAACCACCCCTGTAGCCCAGGAATAAATTCCAGTTGATCATGGTGAATAATTCTTTTAATGTTCTGTTGGATTTGATTTGCTAGTATCTTGTTGAGAATTTTTGCACCCATTTCCATCACGGATACTGGCCTCTAATTCTCCTTTTTTAGTGGGGTCTTCATCTGGTTTTAGAATCAAGATAATGCTGACTTCATAGAATGAGTTTGGAAGTTTTCCTTCCAGCTCTATTTTTTAGAACAGATTGAGAAGAATAGGTATTAATTTTTCTTTAAATGTCTAGTAGACCTCAGAGAACAGAGTTCAGTTTTCAAAAACATAAGGAAAATGTGGGGAAAAAGTTGGTGGGTACATGCAGGTGGGCAGCAAAGGTCAGGCTGATCACTCTCTTGGGGTCAGTCACAGGTGTGGTGTTGCTGGCTCATGGAAGTCCTTATTGATTGAGCAGGTTATTTCTTTCCTGATCAGAGGATGCTTTGACCACAGGGTCTTTTGCCTGGATTAAGAGATAAGCTGAAAAGAAGAACCTAATCAATCAGAAAGTACAGACTGAGGTCAAAATGGAGGTAGCTGAAGTCCTCTTTCATCATAAATAGTAGTTGACTTTCTTCTCCAAGGAGTACTTCTCCAAGGGTACTTCTGCGGCATTTTGATCTGCCTCCTCTGCCAGGGGGCCTTAACCAGGAAGCATATTAGAATCACCATGATGAACTTTTTCTAAAGCGTTAATTGAAACTCTCTTGTTGGTAGAAACTGTACTTCTGTGTCAAAGGCCATTCAAGTTATTAAACCATAATAAAATGTCTGAACACCATGTGCTGCAGAATATCTTCTTACTTGTGAGAGGTCAATATTTTGTTCTCTTCAGGCTTTCATCTACTTTATTCAAAGCCCACCTAGTGTTGATCTCTTAAAAACAGCCTCACAGAAATAATGGAATAATGTTTAACCAGATCTCTGGGCACTGCGGCACAATCAGGTTGACACATGAAACTAACCATCACACTGAGAGTAAAAAAATTACTTGTTGGTTGTTTGGAATGCAAATTTAAAAAATAAATAAAAATTTAAAAATAAATATCTGGTAGAATTCCCCTGGGAAGACATCTAGTCCTGGACTTCTGTTTGTTGGGAGAAAAGGGCCATTTTAATACCAACAAATTGTGCAGCAAAGACAATCTCAAAATGAAGAATTGCTGTCTTGTGAAAGGATATTTGAAAAAATGTCACCAAAACTGATAATCTTCCAAATATAAAACCTTGAGTGTAGAGCAAACACTTGATTTGAGTTTTCAAAACCATTTTCCCCTTGAACATAGCAAATACACTAATTTGGGGGGTGGGAACATTCTCATGAACTTTCCAGGGTATAGTCAGGAATACTAAGCTTATAAAATACCTATTTGATTAAGCCATTCTAAATTGATTTTATTGCTGCCAAAAGCCAAGCATAATCCTCAGTGATATATAATATCTCTTTCACTTGAAGATAATGAATTTTAGTTTGATGATGTGCATATTTAGAACCGTAATTATTCAGAGAAGCCAAAATGCAATGGAAACAGAAGATAAAAATAGATATAGATATTTTAACAAATATCTATCTACAGATAGATCTGTATCTATCTGTTTAATCTATGTACAGATAGGTTAAAATATCTATCAGTAAATAGATGGAGATACCTATATCTAGATAGATATATGCCTCATTTTATTATATTTCTTAATTTTTATTTAAATTCAATTAATTAACATATAATGTATTTTTTACTTCAGAGGTAGAGGTCAGTGATTCATCAGTTTCATATAATTCCCAGTGCTCATTACATTATGTGCACTCCTTAATGGCCATCACCCAGTTAGATAAATATATATTTTTAAAAATATGCATTCTAACTTCTCTGAGCCTCTATTCTCATTTTTTAAAAAGTGATATTACCTATCTTATAGGATTTCTGCAAAAATTAGATATGATAATGCATGCAAAACAGCACAATGCTTAGATGTAACTGTTTAATATATGATAGCTATTATTGTTGTTATATTAGCCATTATTACAAAAGAATAGAGGTTTTGGAGCAAACTGCACATTAAATGATAATGAAATTTACCCATTTATAAGCACTTCTCAATGGTAGAAAATTAATACTATCCTTAATAAAAAAAATTTTTTTAATATTTTACTTATTTACTTGAGAGAGAGAGCACACAGAGTGAGAGGGAGAAGCAGACCCCCACTGAGCAGGGAGCCCAATGCAGGGCTCAATCCCAGGACCCTGGGATCATGACCTGAGCCAAAGGTAGATGCTTAACTGACTGAGCCACCCAGGTGGGCCCAAAAAACCCCAAAAAGCAAACAAACAAAAATGGTTTATAAAATATTATCTGACAGAAATGTAGACAGTAGCTTCCCTTTAATTACGTTAGATTCACATTTTCCTTGTTCTTTGACAATTTACCTAATCCATGACCACACCACTTCTTATCCCTCCAAAACTCTAAGGTGAAAAGTCTAAACCAACAGACCTCATCAAAGAATAATAGAAAGACTATCTAATCCTGACATGCTTAGACTGACCCAAATTTCAGGAAGTCCATAAGAATATAAAACTGTGGGCACAATTTTATGTGTAAGTTCATTTAGATGGTCTACAATTCTCAGACACTAAGAACCACTGATCCTGTCCCACTGTGATTTTATAATTGAAGGAATAGAACAAAAGATCTGAGTGACTTGCTCAAGGTCATTCACTAAGCTAGTGACAGAACTAAAGATCCTTGTCCTTGGTCCTTGATAACCTGGGCAGAGATCCTGGTGACATTAGGCAGAGAACAGTCAAGGAAAGCATGGCAGATCCCAACAGAAACAGACCTTGTCAAAGTTGCTGGACAAAATGGTGGTTCTTCGTCCTTGTCCATGTCCAAGAATGGTCAACACTAATTCAATTCCACCGCTCATTGGTTGACTGAACTTGGTCATGTCACTTAACTTTTATGAGCCCTGTTGCCTCACCTGTAACACAGATGTAAGAACTGCTCATAGTCAGGATTTGGTGAGGAATCAATGAGATAATATTTATACAGCCACTAGAACAATGTTTGGTAAATAATAAATGGAAGTTATTACTGTGGTCGTTCTATACTATTTTCCTTTACTATAAATCTCTTTTGCCCCAGCCAATTCAGCTCCTCCATATTCCTTCTATTCTTTCCTCCTATTAACATCTAATTCAGAGATATAATTCAATGAATATTTGCACAACAATATTTAAAAGATTGAAACTCTCTTGAACATCTGCTTTTAACTCCCAAGCAAAGCCCCAAGCCACAGCATGAAGTCCAGTGATAGAACTTTAGCTCCAGCAGTCTGCAACCATCCAGGAAAAATTAATTTTCCTATTTTCCAATGGATGAGAGGAATCCCTAAGCTTCCCTTCGAGAAGTCATACTCTTGGGTGGACACTTTCTCCTACTACTTGTGAAGGGACTGTGTGCCCACTGACAAGTGGAAAGAAGCAGACTATCCCCGGCCAAAAGCCTTTTCCTGAAACCCCCCAGGAAAGCAGGAAGCATCTGAGCCAGGCTGATGAAGTCCATGCAACAGCAGACGTGACCCACATACCTGAATCTTCCTCAGCCTAAATGATTCATTACCACAGTAAAACAGCAATTCCCTCCGCTGACATGGAATACTGTAGCTATTTGCTCATTGGAAAATATTACCATCTCAAAGAAATAGCAGATGCTATATGCTTGACATCTCTGCTCAGTTTGTCTACAAACTAAGGTCTCTGCTAGTTATAACAATTCCAACCATATTTATTTTAATCTCTTTTTGTGAATTAATTTTTATTTGCCTTTTATCATTCAAATATGACTGACTGCTGACAAAACTGAATAATGCATTTCTTACTCGCTCTTCGGTTTCAGAGTGTATCTTATCTGATGCAAAGGTATTCTTCACTCAGTAATTCAGTGAACAACATGCAAAAGCCACATGAATTATACAACAGTTCCTAAAAATGAGTTAGTAGCAGATTATCAGCTCCTTTTTAAAAAAATTCTTATTATGTATGCGGTGTGTTATTACTGACATTAATCCATCTCAGTTCATGGGTCACAAGTTGGTACAACCTTGTAACATATGGTTTTAGGCCTCTATAGATAACTTACCTCTTGCTGATGCTTTTTGAATACAACTAGAGTCAAGAGATAAGGGGCAGACAGAAGAGATGGGGGGCTGCTTAGAACTCATTCTGGATAAAGTATGAACAGAACTAAAGTGCTATAGTCAGATACAAATCCTCATGTTTACCCCTCGAGCACTAAACTGTTTGATTTCCTGTCTATCCAGGGTTGATTAGTGTTAGGAGACTTGGGGGGAATAATTCAATTGCCAGCTTCAAATGCCTGGCTTACCTGACTAGTGTTTCACTAGCACTGCTGCCCTCGTGGGAAAAAATGAGCCTTATGCACCCCCTCCAGGTAGAAATTTTCAGAAAGTACTGGCAAGAGGAAAACCCCAAATCAGCATTATCCAAAGTATTATCTACCTTTAAAAGAGACTGTGGATTGCACGGACTATGACCTTCAAAATGAATTATCTGCTGCTTATCACATGAGCCTGACATATGCGGTATTTTAAATAATAGGCACATTCACATAATGATCCATCAGATAATATACATGCGCACTAATTTTCTCATTAAAGTACCATCACTAGGAAAGGAAAGCATGATCTATTGGAGCAAACACAAATGCTATTCTCTGGCAATCTCTTAACCAGATATGGTAAGCGATGCTCACAGCCCTGAGTCCCTGCAATTCCAGTACTTTCTTAAGTTTAAAGGTGGCCAGGACTTCATAAGGTTTGAAAAGAAAATAAATCACCTCTGATGGGCATTTCTCCAACCTCTCTATGACACCCTCCATCTAGAGTCTGTTTCCTGCAGCAGAAGAGCCAGCCTTCACTCACTTGCTGCAAATGCCTCCCGAGCCCTCCCATGTCATCCCCACTGTCAGTACTGTCAATAGCTTCTTCCTACATCTCAACCTACACAAAGGACTCACATTTCTCAGACCCCTGAAGTAAAACCCTTTACCTCTCACCTCCACACTCCCTT